>PVKP010001432.1:46382-146449 GCA_004027715.1 Plecturocebus donacophilus | reverse complement strand
GGGAGAGGATTTGCATTTGCAGCAGGGAGAGGATTTGCATTTGCAGCAGGGAGAGGATTCGCATTAGCAGCAGGGACAAAATTTGCATTAGCAGCAGGGAGAGGATTCGCACTAGCAGCAGGGACAAAATTTGCATTAGCAGCAGGGAGAGGATTTGCATTTGCAGCAGAGAGAGGATTTGTATTAGCAGCAGGGATAGGATTCGCATTAGCAGCAGGGAGAGGATGTGCATTTGCAGCGGACTCCAGGACAGGAAGCTGCAGGTTCCTGGCCTCCAGGGCGTGGCCTGGTCTGCACCAACTTCCTCCACTGGTGGGAGGCTCCCTCCCCGTCCTCTGAAAACGTCAGCGGTGGAAACCGCACTGGCAGGCAGCTTTCTGCTCACACAGAAAGCTCCTGACTCAGCTGCTTCTCCCTGGTGCCGGCAGATTCCCCTGGGGCGGGGAGGGCAGGCCGCGGCCAGGCCAGCCACGGAGGAGGCTCTGGGTGACCCGTGGGACCATTCACCTCTGTCACCCCGGATCTGGGTCCGCCAAGCCGCCACCTAGACCTTCTGCGCTTCCTTCCAGGATGTAATTCCAGGGGTGGGCCCCAGTGCTTCATTGCCAATTGGTGATCCAGCTGTGGTTCCCATGGTGATTTCCCATCCAGCCCACACACCCTGGCTCTCACCTCCTCCCTTCACTGTAACCTCCACTAAGGAGAAACAAAAGATTAATACGGCAGAAGCCATTTAACGAACTCGGCAGTGGTGCAGAGGCTTTCAGCTTGTTCCTGGAGTGGATTCCTGGAGCAGCAAGGCCTGGGCCTCTCAGCCGCTGCAGGAGGGGCCCCCGGCTTTCCTGCATCTCATCTCCTGCCCCATTGTAAGACTTAAATTGCAGCAAATGCCTGCCCAGGCAGTCTCCAGGTTTGGGGAAGACCCCCTTTTCTTTACCTCTGTGTGTAATGTTATCTCTCCATAGCAGTGAGAGCGGAAAACAGGAAGTCAAAGGAAATGAAGGATGGTGCAAACTTTCTCTCTCAACAAGCCAGGGAAGGGAAGAAGAAAGGGGCAGTGAGAGGTGGGCGGGTGTGGAGCAGCAAAGTGGGCATCTGGAGCCCCCATTGCTTGGGCCTTGGTATGTGGTCACAGAGCAAACCACCTCCTGCGTCCACCTGTGAGACAGGAAGAAGCTGGGCCCCTACCCAGTGTGAGACGTTACGGGTTCCAAACAGTATCCGCAGAGATGTTTCTTTACAAGGGCTGGGTAGCAAGGCTCGTGTCCATATCCTGCATTGGAAGAGTGCTCACGCTCTCTCCTTTCTCCATTCACTTTCCTCCCCGCTCAGCAGTCTTGGTGGGATCCACTTCTGGGCTGGGCCCTGCAGAGGGAAGTCACAGAGCCGTAGCATCAACATCTTGGACACACACCACCATTTTAAGTTCCCTTGATTAAAAACCGCCTAAATCCAGCCCCACAACACCAGCCTAATGGCTAATGTCAGCGTGACCAGAAACATTCCAACCCTAAGATAAACCGCTCTCCAACCAGAAACATGCCAACCCCAAGATAACCTACACTCTGACCAGAGACATTCCAGCTCTGCAATAAACTTTCCCTCACACAGAAACATTCTGAGCTGCAATAAGCTCCCCCTTCCTAAACCCTTAAACACCCTTCGTCTGTAAGAGAGAATGCTCTTGACAGAAATTGGACAGAAGCCCCTCTCAGGTCTATTCTCCAAAATAAACCTGTCTTTGACTGTTAAGATGCTTTTCATGTTTCTTTCTTCTTTATTTATCTCTATGAGAAAGCCTTCCTGTTTGGTCCTGACCACCTGCAACTGCCCTACCTGAGAAGTGTGGATCTTACATGGAACTCTGGGTGCTTGGCTTCTTGGGAAGTGGCTTCCAGGGCTGCCCTGGCTGTGGTGCTCATACAGGATACTGGTCTGCACCTCCTGGGCGAATATGAACATCCCCTGAGACGACCTATGGAGAATCCTCTAGTCCCAGAATGGTCAAAGGACCTTTCAGGGAATGTCTCTGCCATGTATGCCTGCTACCAATAAAAAGAAATAATGCTTCACTGTCAACAAAAAGTAGGAGAAACTGGGAGGAAAACTAATTATGAAAAGGATAAAGAACAAAAGTGCAAGATCAAGGGCCCCTGTGGAGGCTGACTGCAATGGGAGGGGGTTTTAGCATCGGAAACCCTGGGTCCAAACCTCCCCTCTGGTCCCTGCTAACCATGCAAGTTAAGGGACTTGTTTGACCTCACCAACAGGACCATTCGTGGATGAGGGTTATGTGCACCAAGCCTGGCCCAGTGCGGGTGCCAATCAGTGAGTCATGCTATTCTCTGTTTTCCTGCCTCTTCTGTTCTCACCCTTATCTGACTCTCCTTGACCAAAATCATTGTGGAGGGGAAGAACATCTCCTGATACTTACCCCAGGCTGCTGGGAACCCCATGCTCTGGCAAAACCATTAGTTCTCTCTCTAGCCTTTCCTCTTTGGTAACACTACCTGTGGGCAGGGCTGAGGAGGAGCTGGACTCTGGATGGTGGGTGTTGAGCTTGTTGGGTTGTTTCCCAGAACTAAATGCTGGCATTGCCCCAGTGATGACCCTAAATTGTAGATGAATAGGGGAACAGAGTCAGAATCAGAGAAGCAACGCCCGGCAACAGCTCTGAGGGCTGAATGTGGAGCGCAGCTGGCAGAGCAGGCTGGGCACTGTGGAGGAAGTGACCAGAGAAGCAGGCTCTGGTCCTGAGACATGTCTTCTCACTGAACTTCTGGGTGAGGTCCCACTGGCCTCGGTGAAGTCAGGAAGGGAGAGCAGATGCTGGAAGGCCTGTCCAAGGTGGGTCCCCAGGGTTTTGGCCCCTTGAATCTGTGCCCAAGAAAAAATTTGCTTCAGTAGTTTCCATTGCGGGATAACTTGTTTTTAGTTCAAACTAAACTTGCTATAATTATTATTTTAAAACTTCAGAGCAACTTCACATTTTATTTAGTGGAATAATAGTCATTTGTTGAGTCAAAAGCATTGAGAACAAGAGAAAGGCTGCTCTGATACAGACTTCTGAAAAGAAGCCAATCTCCCTTCCACCACGGTACAGACATGGTTTCAGTGAATAGCTTGTCATTTGGTCCAGAAAATATTTTGCTTATTAGACCTCAAGCTGCATAATGTCAATGATTTTTTAAAGTCCTCATAAAAGGACTTATATACAAGCAATGTATGAGACTCATAAAATTAGTTTAGTATACGCTTAAAATTGTATATTCACAAAAAGCTGGAGAAAGACAAATTAAAATGCAATTTCTGCATTTTTCTTGCAATTAAATTAAAATCTGATTTGCTTTTCTACAGAAAGAAAAAAAAGATGGCACTTCTAAGTTTCTAATTCCTAGAAGTTAGACTTCTCTGAAGGTGAATGCACTTATTTTTAAGCTAGTAGCACATTTAACACTCAATCTAAACTTGCAAAGCCGTTTCTGAAAGTTCATTTTCACTTCAATTGCAGAATGAAATTCTCTCTGCAGGGGCCCCACTGGCAAGAAGAAGTGGTACCCAAGCCTGTTCCACAGCTAATGCTCACCCTGGCAGCTTTGCTGAGAGCCCTTCTCAGGTACATCCAGTCTAGGGGAGACAGTTCCGTTCTCACCACAGCACCACGTGGGGACATCCTGAAGCTTGGGATCTCTGCAGCTTCTCCCAGACATGGTGACTTTCCCCTTCAGCCTGGTTGATGAGGCAGCAGAGCCCTGGGGAGGGAGGTCTGTGCCCAATATGCAGAACATCACAGCTGTGAGTGAGCTGTGGCTCACACCAGATAGGCATGGCTGGCCGCGGCCCCATACTACTTCAGTGGGATTTGCCTCTGTCTCTGTGGTTCTACTCCTGCACCTGCCCCAGAGATCCCTGTCCAAGCACTCTGAGTTTGGGTTCTTCAGTGGTCTCTGACCTGTCTGCCAAAACCCTGCTAAGTAGACCTGCGGGAAGGCAAGGTCCACATGGCGGGGCCTCAGTGCTTTGCTGGTCAGATGGTCAATGATGATGGATGGAAGATCTGAGGGATGGTGAAGTCCACGTGGCAGGAGCCTCAGCACTTTGCTGGTCAAATGGTCAACGATGATGGGTGGAATTTGCAACAAGAGGCCCAGATGGAATCGAATCCCAGGAATGCCAAGCAAATTGTCTCAGGATTTGCATAATCTCGTTGTATAGACGACCCCTAGTCCCAATCCAGGACCCATATCCTCTGAGTGGATTGTAAATCTTTTGAAAGACCTAGTAGTTTTCCCACAGTGAGATACATAACATTAAAATTAATTAATAGAAGAGAAATTAAAACTGGAACTAACCTGAGCATAAATTATTCTCTTTTTTTAGGAAGAAACCCACGTGGTCCATGAATGCAGTGTGTGAAGACGGGGGTGCCTGCAGGCTTCCAGCATCATTGCCTCCCAGCTGGATGAAGATGTGCAGCCACGTACTCCTTCCAGGCCAGGGTCTCTTCTGTGAATGGGGGCAGTGGTGATCTTCTCACAGGGCTGTTCTGAGAGAATGGAACTAAAGTGCTCAGTGAGCGCCGAATGTGTGGTGAACGTTTAAGTGCAGAGCTCTTACTGTCGGAAGAGTGCAGAGGGCCTTCGTCTGTCCTCTAGGTCCTGCAAGTGGGTGGATATGGCCGCCCCACACAAAGGTCTCTAGGGAGAGACCTGCCGTGGTCTCAGCAGATGGAGATGAGTGTAGAGAGCTGAGTGTATAGCATAGGGCAGGGGTACCCGCCAGGCCTGGGTCCACCGTAGAGTTAAGCATTGGGTGGAACTGAGCAGATGACTGCCACCCAGGATCTTCACTTCCACATTGGAAAGGTGAGGGGAGCTTTTTCCAGAAGACAGAATCACTCTGAGAACTGACTGAAAAGCGGGCGTGAAAGCCGTCAGCAGAGGCCATGTGACTTAGGGGGCTGCACGTGGTGTGGAGGGGGTGCAGAGTGGATGCCCACTCCCCTCGTGTGCCTGGCTCCAGGCTGAGCTGTAGGACTGGGGTGGGGGTGCGGAGGAAATGTGGCTTGTCACCCCGAGACTCAGCCTGTCAGTGAGGGGCTGTCAGGCCATTTTCTTGCTTTGCCTCAAACTCTCATGTTGTGTACAACGAAGAATATAAAGGACAGACTTCTGGGTATGAGCATTGTGGAACGACCCCGAAAAGCCAGCTGGTTTGAGTTTGGAAAGGTGGTATGGCAGCTTTGACACCAGGCGAATCAGCAGCAGCCTGGGCGAGCCAACGCTTCTGCATTTCCTGAATACTTAAGCCAGCCCAACAAGCTTATTTAGAAAATTAGAGATAATGTGTGTACAGGAGTTGACTCCTGAAGAGCACTAGACACACAAAGGAAATACCTGTTATTATTGTAACCGGAATCAGTGCGGTTCTCTGCTCCAGACTGAAGGCCTGCTGCACAGGGCGGCATCTCCTGGAAGCCAGACACAGCTCCAGAAAGTGAAAGAGGAGTGTGAACTTGTACTGCCTGCTCTCTGTGGGAGCAAGGAAGGGGGCAGGTCAGAATGCACCACATGCAGGAAGGCCCCTCACGCTCCCTTCACCCAGTCCTCTCCCTAAATGCTGTGGCTCACGACGGCTGCTCATCACTGCCAGCTCCCGGCACTCCTAAAGCATCCCCGCTCCTGTGTCACTCCCCTCCCACATCAGCCTCTTATAAAGCCACCTGGCCTGCTCTCATCTGCAGCTTCTCTTCATGCCTCGCCCACCTGGCACAACTATGTCCTGATCTAACGCTGACCAGGCAGGCAAGAGATCTTTCCTCCGAGAGCAGAGATGGGGAAGCTCAGTGCAAACGCATACATGCATGTGTACATGCACACATGTGTTTATATACACATCCAGACACACATGCATGTGCACGTGCATGCATGCATGCACACATACACACACACACACAGGTGTATATATATATCCCCATCCCATGTCCTTTGTATTCTTCACCTATTTGCCTGACCCCTACACCTGTCACTAGAATTCCCTGTCTCCAGCCCTCACTCAAACACTGTCCCTTTGCTGCCTCGGCCAAGCTCTGCCTGCTGAGGACTCCTGTCCTGGGCCCCTCTGGTGCCCACTGGTCCTGCAGATGCGGTCGGTCTTGTGCTTGTTACATAACTGTCTGCTTCTCGTCTGACTCTGTGACTAGAGAGTATTTCAAAGACAGGCACCAGGTATGAGTCATCTTTGCCTCTGCAGCAATTTCTGCAATATCTGGGACATAGTTTTCTCATCTAATGAATCAAATAATGAAGAAATGAAGTAAATAAAATTACTATATGAATAATGCAGGGAAAAAAGCACATTGTTGGTATGTACATAATTAACTCAAAGATATGATTACTACACAGGAAGGCAGGATACTGTGTAAGTCAGAAAGTGGCATGGCTCGCTGTCAGATCAGGGCATGTATAGATTCCTGTAGCATATATGCCACAGAAAATAGGTGCTGGATTAGGGCCAGAATCGTTTTTGAAACATCGTTGAGATGTCAGTGACATATAGTAAAATACCAAACCATAAGTGTGCAGCTTGTAGAATTTGTACACATGTTCTCGTGTAGCCACCACCAGATGAGATTCAGAACGCACTCCACCAAGAAGAAAGAGAGCACACAGTGTGCTTCTTCACTAGAGAACCTCTCCAGAGCACCCCTTCTAGTGATCATGGACTATCATCCTGAAGGAAAGAGCAGCCCCAGTGAGGCCGTGGAGCAGGGACACCTGTTTGTACCTCACCCTGAGTCCCAGTGCCCTGCAGACCAGGCTGCTAGTGGATCTGTGTCCCCAGAAATGACAAGCTGAAGTCCTAACCTTCACTACTTGTGAATATGGCCTTATTTGGGTATAGGGTTTTTGCAGGCATAATCAAGTTAAGATGAGGTAGTTAGGGTAGTCCCTAATCCAATGTGACTGGTATCCTTGTAAGAAGAGACCCAGACACACAGGCAGGGGGATCACTACGGGAAGATGAAGACAGAGATTGGAGTGAATCTCCAGCCACCACGAGAAGACAGGAGGGAGGCAGAAAACAGCTTCCCTCCAGAGCCTTCCAAAGCACCTGACGTGCAGGCACCTTTGGTATGGTTCGGCTGTGTCCTCACCCAAATCTAAACTTGAACTGTATCCCCCAGAATTCCCATGTGTTGTGGGAGAGACCTGGGGGAGGTAACTGAATCGTGGGGTCCGGTCTTTCCCATGCTTTTCTTGTGATAGTGAATAAGTCTCGTAAGAGCTGATGGGTTTATCAGAGGTTTCCCCTTTTATTTCCTCCTCATTTTTCTCTTACCGCTGCCATGTAAGAAGTGCCTTTCACCTCCTGCCATGATTCTCAGGCCTCCCTAGCCATGTGGAACTATAAGTCCAATTAAACCTCTTTTTGTTTCCAGTTTCAGGTATGCATTTATCTGGGGTGTGAAAATGAGTTAACACAGTAAATTGGTACCAGTAGAGTGGGGCACTACTGAAAAGATGCCTGAAAATGTGGAAGCAACTTTGGAACTGGGTAACAGGCAGAGGCTGGAACAGTTTGGAGGACTCAGAAGAAGACAAGAAAATGTGGGAAAGTTTGGAACTTCCTAGAGACTTGTTAAATGGTTTTGCCCAAAATGCTGATAGTGATATGGACGCTAAGGTCCATGTGAGGTGGTCTCAGATGGAGACGAGGAACTTGGGAACTGGAGCAAAGGTGATTCTTGCTATGTTTTAGCAAAGAGACTGGAAACATTTTTCCCCAGCGCTAGAGATTTGTGGAACTGTGAACTTGAGAGAGATTATTTAGGGTATCTGGCAGAAGAAATTTCTAAGCAGCAAAGCATTCAAAAGGTGACTTGGGTGCTGTTAAAAGCATCCCATTTTAAAAGGGAAACAGAGCATAAAAATACAGAAAATTTACAGCCTGACAAGGCAGTAGAAAAGAAAAACCCATTTTTTTTTTTTTTGAGGAAAAATTCAAGCCAGCTGCATAAATTTGTATAAGTAGCAAGAAGCCTAATGCTAATCCCCAAGACCATCAGGAAAATGTCTCTAGGCTATGGCAGAGACCTTCACAGCAGCCCCTCCCATCACAGGCCCTGAGGCACAGGAAGAAAAAGTGCTTTCATGGGCTGGGTCCAGGGTCCCCATGCTGTGTGCCATCTAGGAACTTCATGCCCTGTGTCTCAGCTGCTCCAGCCATGGCTGAAAGGGGCCAATGTAGAGCTTGGGCCATGCCTTCAGAGGGTGGAAGCCCCAAGCCTTGGCAGCTTCCACGTGGTGTCAAGTCTGCGAGTACACAGAAGTCAAGAATTGAGGTTTGGGAACCTCCACCTAGATTTTAGAAGATGTATGAAAACACCTGGATGCCCAGGCAAAAGTTTGCTGCAGGGATGGGGCCCTCATGGAAAACCTTTGTTAGGACAGTGCAGAAGGTAAATGTGGGGTTGGAGCCCCCACACAGAGTCCCCACTGGGATACTGCCTAGTGGAGCTATGGTAAGAGGGCCACCATTCTGTAGACCCCAGAATGGTAGATTCACCAACAGCTTGCACCATGCTCCTGGAAAAGCTGCAGACACTCAACACCAGACTGTGAAAGCAGCCAAGAGTAGGGCTGTACCCTGCAAAGCCACAGAGGCAGATCTGCCCAACACCATGGGAGCCCACCTCTTTCATCAGTGTGATTTACATGTGAGACCTGGAGTCAAAGGAGGTCATTTTGGACCTTTAAAATTTTACTGCCCCCCTGGATTTTGGACTTGCATGGACCCTGTAACCTGCTTTGTTTTGCCATTTTATCCCATTTGGAATGGCTGTTTACCCAATGCCCGTACCCACATTGTATCTAGGAAGTAACTAGCTTGCTTTTGATTTTACTGATTCATGGGTGGAACGGACTTGTCTTGTCTCAGATGAAACTTTAGACTGTGGACTTTTGGTTTAACGCTGAAATGAGTTAAGACTTTCAGGGACTGTTGGGAAAGCATGATTGGTTTTGAAATGTGAGGATATGGGATTTGGAGGGTCCAGGGGTGGAATGATATGGTTTAGCTGTGTCCCCACCCAAATCTCAACTCAGCTTGTATCTGGCAGAACTCCCACATGTTGTGGGAAGGACCCAGGGGGAGGTAGTTGATTCATGGGGGCTGGTCTTGCTCATGCTATTCTCATGATAGTGAATAAGTCTCACGGGATCTGATGGGTTTATCAGGGGTTTTCACTTTTGCTTCCTCCTATTTTTCTCTTGCTGCCACCATATAAGAAGTGCCTTTTACCTCCTACCATGATTCTGAGGCCTCCCAGCCATGTGTAACTCTAAGTCTAATTAAACCTCTTTTTGTTCCCCATTTCATGTATGTGTTTATCAACAGCATGAAAATGAACTAATACAACCTTGGTATTTGACTTCCAACCTCCAGAAAGGTGGCAGAATAAACATTTGTCCTGTGAAGCCACCCACCCTGTGCTCATCATGGCGGTCCTAGGAAACTAACAAACATCCATGACGTGTGTCTCTGACACGACCTCCTGGCTTGCATCTGTTGAGAACTGTTTCACAAACCTACTGTCTTGATCTGTTCTCATGCTGCTATAAAGAACTGCCTGAGACTGGGTAATTTATAAAGGACAGAGGTTTAATTGAGTCACAATTCCACAGGGCTGGGAAGGCCCCAGGAAACTTACAATCGTGGCCGAAAAGGAAGCAAACACATCCTTCACATAGTGGCAGAACAGAGAAGAGCCAAATGAAGCGGGAAAAACCCTGATGAAACCATCAGATCTTGTGAGCCCTCACTCACTGTCATGAGAACAGCATGGTGGAGCTGCCCCTATGATGTAATCACCTCCCACAAGGTCCCTCCCCCAACGTGTGTGGATTATTACAATTCAGATTACAATTCAAGATGTGATTCCAGTGGGGACACAGAGCCTGATCATATCACCTCAAACTCAAGAACAACTGGTAATTATGGGTGCAGTGAAACATTCAGCACTCATGGAGCTAAGAGACTCAGGGCACCCTCATGTTACCTCTCCCATACCTGTGTTCTGTGAATAGCCAACTAGTCAAGACTCAGACGTGCTCCTATTTTGATGATGCTTTCTTATATCGAGGATTTACTCAAAATGAAAGTAACAAAATTCCATATGTTTTCTATTCATTGACTCTCTGAAAGAAAGCAGAAAAATGTAAAATTAATATCCCTAGGGTTCCCATTTTGGCCCACTGATCCTCTTTGTCCTCATCAAGTAAATCTTCTTCTGATTTTGAAGGAGAATTGTTACCCTTCAATCAACTTTCATGGTCTAGTAACATCACTCATTCTCCAATGAGCATAAATAGATTTCATTTATTCATTGACCTAGTGGATAATTGTTGTCTACCAAGACCCTAGAACAGTAATCAGCAATGGAGAGAATATCAAGAAGTATCTATGACCTGTTTTTAGAAAACACACATTGTCATTGAGTGGTACAAACTATAAATTAAACATGGAGAAAGTTTTTTAAGCAAAATGTTTAGAATTTTCTGTGGATTTCAGAAACTCATCTTGAAATCTCTGCAGATCTCACTGGTGCTGTTCAATGTGTAACACATTGGATTCCTTGAACAGAAAATGCCATTGGAAATCTTCGTTGCTGGTTGGAAAGAGCATTTAGACTTAGAATCGCCGTAAGATGAAGGAGAGAACTCTGTTGCATGAGGGATCTGTGGCCATCACAATGCTACTGCAAACATTGGCCATATTTTCGTGGTAATCAATTTATCTGTAATTTTATGATTATACCTAGCCTGAAAATGCTAAATCACGTAGAGACATTGAAAGCTTATCTGTGAAGGACATTCATGGAATGGAATTTGTACAACAGGTAAAGAAGTCCTTGTTCTTTTCTGAAGAGCCAAGAAGTCTTGTAACTGCATCTGCTCCAGCCAGGCATGCCTTACGCTTTGCACTGGTCACAGCCCTTGTTGACAATGTTTTTCTCAAGTTAACACTCAATCCTCTTAGACCATTGAGAATGCAGTACGTACCCTCTCCAGTGGAAAACATTTTGATCTGCACAAGTTTCCAAACCTCTTTTTCACATGGATCCAACTCCCAATTAACTGTACAGAATTTACAGCTGAGAGTTATATTAAACTGTGTCAGGTAGGCTATGCTACAGCCAAATGATCTAATAAATTCAAATTACTTTTAAGTTATCTAATCTTATGAATCATTTATGGTATTTCAGAAGATAAGCATGTTCCGTTGGTCATAATACATGCAAGCACTCTAGACACTGTTGACCTGAAAATGTAGAAATTAAATTTAGTTGTCTGAAATTCGTTCTCATTTTTATAAGTTTGCACTGATCAAGTTACTAGATCTCACTCAACAAAGATAGGTCTGTTTCTACAGGTAATTCAGAAAGCATTTAACATGCTCAAGCCTTTGCTACCCGGCAATCTACTCGGAAGTCTGTCTCCTCCCACCTGTCTAGGACACCTGATGAATCTTTCCCCCAAGCCCCACCTCTTTCATCTAGTTCTTCTGTGTTCTCATTCCACTCTGCACGGTCTTTTGCTTCAATGCTTTGGTTATGCCTATCTGTTGAAACCTCTCTGTTTTCCTTTGGTCCTCTAAATACCACCACACGGGGACTACGTTTTATTCACATGTGTGGCTCTAGCACCTATGACGATACCTGGCACACAATAGAAACACATATATATTTTCTCAACAAATGAATGAATAAATGAATGGACTCTATGGACTCCCAAAATTGTCCTGCAATGACTGTAGTGACCTAGCATCCTATGACTCCTTTACAGAATTATAGCTTAACCCATCATGATCCCCTGCTTGTGCAAGGTGTGTGATTAACACTTTAAGGAACATGTCTGACAATTTTCCTTGTCTGAGTTGAGGAAATATGTGGGAAGAAATTGCATTTTGTCCTTTCACCATTTTGTTTCATCATTTTCACATAAATGGCCATGAAGTTGAAAGAACTGTGCATATGTCTAACTGCTTGAAGGTTTGTGGAGGCATTAGGTTTTAATGCCTCAATAGATCCTTTTATATCTAACCATAGGAATTAATCTGCAGAATTGATTAATGTTTGGATATAGTCTACTCTCTCAATCATCTCTGTCTAGAATTAGATGGGAGTAACAAGACAGGCAAAATGATTTTCTCGACGTTTCTGTTCCCACTTCTTCAGCCAGGTTTTTCCAGAAGGGTGAGACTTCATGGAGCTGGATCCAGAGCGCCCACCCCACAGCTGGGCTTGCAGGCTGCCCCAATCCCAGGAGCCGCAATTGTGCCATGGGATAGAGATGCTGAAAAACTTAAGAAGCATTCTTTTGGGGGACCTGACAGTGCTAGTTGTCTGGCATTGGAATTTCTGCAGAATCTGAGCACCAGCCAGAACAATCAAATGAAGTAAGAAAAAAAATCATTTTTCTGTCCCCAAGATGCTAATGAAGGGGAATGTCCTGTATCTCCTCACTGAGGAGCCAAACTGTAGAAAGCTTCTCCAGAAAAGATCATCTTATTCCATTGGAAATGGCTTTTGCCACGTGGGAAGGACATTTTGCTTATAAGTGATGAACTCATGTGTATCAGTGGGTCCTTGCTTTTGGTGTTACTATAAGTTGCTAAGCAAATCCTCTTGTCTAGATATGTTGAATCAGAATTACCTTTCCAGTCTCTGAGCCAGAGCAGAGCAGAATTGATATTTTATTCACCTTCTGTCCTTCGGGATAATAACAACACCTGGAATGTTGAGGAAAAATACTAGTTTTTAGTTTCAGGAAATTACAGAGGAAATTGTGTAGATAAACCATCAGAATCCTAACACCTGATACGAACTCATCCATCATCTCCCCTGTGCATATTTTCTCAAAGAGAGTGCGCAAATAAAAGAAAGACATTTTATTTCACATATTTGGTAAATATATCAAGTCTTTCCATAACTTGTTAATATTCTTAGAGGTGAGTAAAAAGCTTGATGTTTTTAAACAACAGAAATTAGGAGGCTTCTAAGGCTGGTAAGAATTTATAAATGATTGGATTGGTAGCTGACATTAACTACTTACATTGACTCATCAAAATCATTGTAGAACAAATTCTCAAAGAGCCAAAATCAATCAAATGACATATATTTAGTCCCATCATAGGGCTAACACTGAGTCGGCCATGTGGGGTACTTTGGTCATAGGGTTTGTGCTCCCAGTGGGGTTACAATTAACAAGAAGTTACAAGATGTGTACCTTAAAAATAATTAAATAAGTCATTGTCTTTTGTAGGACAAATCATTCTCAATTATAGCACAATGCCATTAGATATAAATTGTGCATGTGCTAAAAAATATCAAACCATACAAAGATAAACCAGACAGGAGTCTCTCTTCCAAGGAGCTGTCTTTTAGGGATTCATCTAACAAATGAAATGCCCACTAGGCTCTGAGCACTGTTCGGTGAACAGCCTGATGAAAGCAATAGTAATGCAAAAATAATCAGAGTTGGAAGGTGCATCCATAAAGGCATGGTCAAGGCACAGAGCAGTGGGAGTGGGGTGGGGCTCCAAGGCGACCTCACAAAGTGGAAGAGAGCCTGAGCTGGATTCTGAAGCTAATCCAGCCATCTTGGGACAATGGCAAAGGTGCACAGAGAAGAGGCCACAAGGTTTCTTCCAGAATATGCTTATCTGTGGTTGACGGCGGGGAGGAGTTCAGGGCAGAGGTGCTGGCTAGGGAGGGTCAAGGGCGTGTGAGCCAGGGTTCTGCAGAAAGAACTGTGTGTGTGTGCGTGTGTGTGTGTGTGTATGCGTGTGTGTGCATGTGTGCATGTGTGTGTGTGTGCGTGTGTGTGTGTGTTTGTGAAATAGAGAGATTCACTATGTGTCACTGGCTTATGTGACTATCACGGCTGGCAAATCTTAGGATCCACAGGATGAGTCAGCAGTAGCATGCTGTAGACCCAGGAGACCAGATGTGTCGTACCAATCCAAAGGCTAGCGGGCTGGAGTCCCAGGAAGAGCAAATGCTTTAGTTTGAGTCAAAAGAAAAATAAAAAGAAAAGAAAAGAAAAGGAAAAGGAAAGAAAGAAAAGAAGGGGAGGGGAGGGGCAATGTCCTAGTTGGAAGCTTGCAAAGCAGGAAAAATTATCTCTTACTCCAGAAAGGGTCTTTTTGTCCGATTCAGGCCTTCAATGGATTAGATGAGACTCCCCCATGCTGGAGAGGAAAATCAGTGTTTCCAAGTCTACTGACTCAAATGTTGATCTCATCAGAAAACACACTTCACAGAAACAACCAGAATCATGTTTGAGCAAATATCTGGGCATCCAAGGCTCAGTCAAGTTGACACATAAAATTAACCCTCATGGAGAGGTTGAGTCATGGATGGCCTGATCTACACTGTCAAGACGCTTGAACTTAATCTTCTCTGTGACAGGAGCTTTCAAAGTTTCTAGCCAGAGAATGATGTCACTGGGCTAGCTGGTGTTCAAGCTGGTGCTACTGCTTTGTGGAAAGTGCAACGGAGAGCAACTCCAATGAGATGCCCTAGTCTGACATCACATCTCAATTATCGGCTCCATAAAATAAGTGAATTTCAGCTTAGGAGATTTAAGTCATTTTATTTATTTATTGTTTGGATGGGAAACAGGCAGAAGTGAAAAAGGCCCAATTGCCCAGAATTTAAAAATGTGGATTACAAAACAATAGAGGCCAAGAACAACTGATGTGAAAAAAAGTCTATAAATACCTATATGCACACATAAGTATATACATAATACATGTGCGTATGGACATGGGCACACATACATGCAAATACATCTTTATTTTCATAATATATGGGCACACAATTTTCATATATACATTCCTCCAATTCTCCTTAGTATTTGAGAACAGGTAAGAGTAGATATGCTAAAAGAAAAATGTTTCTGATGATTTTTTTCTCCTTTCTGAACATTTCTCCCACAAGGAAGAAGTCCAGTCTTAAAAACTGTCTGCTAAGAGTTTTCTACGTGGCAGAAACTGTGACCAGCACTTTACATTTATTTTCTTAGTTAATCATCACATCAAATGCTGGAAGGAAGTTCTCCCCATTTGCTAGTGGAGGACAGTGAAGTTCACCTGATATTAAATAATTTCCTAAGGTAACATAAAAGCAGAAACTTCCATGGACAGAAAACATGTTGAGCTGGGCTTTTGGAAGCCCTTATATTCAGCCTTGAGGAAACCTAGCAGATGGACATGAGGTCTTCTGACTTTCAACGGGGAACATGTCTCATAGATGACTTACTCACACATCACTTTACAGGGAAAAAATTCACCCGGTTAAAGGGTGGACAGGGTGAGAGCTGGAGCTCGAATCAAGTCCCCAGATCATTGACCATTGGCTCATGGCTTCACAGGGGACAGTCACACAAGTGTGTCGCATTAGATCTGGAGTGGGAGCCAGCCTCCTGCCTCCCTGCCTGGTGCTCTTTCCATTACCCCACAAAAATTCATGGCTGCTTAGACACAGTGTGAAAACAAACGCTCTGACTAAGCCAGAGAAGAAGCAAATTTGAATGTCACCGTGTGTAAAATCGGGGCCTCATGGAAGTCCTGTGTGAGTCGCACCTTGGGAACTGCAGTTGCTTATGGTCCTTTCACAGGGGGTTTTGGTCAATGGTGGTGTCCCTTAGCTCTTTCTTTTCCTCTTACCTCTAATGAAATAACTCATATCTATAAGTAAAATATAAAATACTCCAATGCAGAGTAGTGAAATTTGAATTCATGCTGCTTTAGACATCCATGAACCAGCAGCAATTACACCAAAATTTGAGGTGTGGAAGGATGCATGTGTACTTGGGTGTGTGTTTCTAAATCTTGAGGTGATAAAATACATGTTTTTTTCTTTCATCTTTTAAATAAATGCCAAAGACACTAGAGCATGGAAACTTTCAGGCCAATAGTGGTAAATGATGGAAAAATAGGTATAATTTTTATGGTGAGAGTTTCAGCAGATAAGTTGCATTATAATTTATATCAGAAGAAAACTTAGAAGTAAACATGAACCTGGTCATCTAGGCACATTCTGTGCATTTACAAAGCAGCCTAGAAGAATTTTCAGGGTTAGGAGAGCAAAACTCGTCAAAACTCTCTTCCCTGGTGCTCCAGGAGTCCTGGGATCTTGGTTCTGTAGGACCCTAACACAGACCTACTCCAGTGTCTATTCAGTACCTTGGTTCTGTAGGACCCTAACACAGACCTATTCCAGTGTCTATTCAGTACCTTGGTTCTGTAGGACTCTAACACGGACCTACTCCAGTGTCTATTCAGTACCTTGGTTCTGTAGGACCCTAACACGGACCTACTCCAGTGTCTATTCAGTACCTTGGTTCTGTAGGACCCTAACACGGACCTACTCCAGTGTCTATTCAGTACCTTGGTTCTGTAGGACCCTAACACGGACCTACTCCAGTGTCTATTCAGTACCTTGGTTCTGTAGGACCCTAACACGGACCTACTCCAGTGTCTATTCAGTACCTTGATTGTTATTGCGACTCTGTGCATGTCTGTGCTCATCTCCTCTCATGACTTCTCCTTCCCACTTTGCGAGGCTTTGATTAAATCATGCTGTTCCTTTCCGGAGGTACATGCTGCTGTCCTATGGTGATTTGTCCCATGATACGGTTTGGCTGTGTCTCCATCCAAATCTCATCTTGAACTGCAGCTCCCATAATCCCCACCTGTGCTGGGAGGAACCCGCAGGAGGTAACTGAATCGTGGGAGCTGGTCTTTCCCGAGCCGTGTTCATGATGGTGAGTATGCCTCACAAGAGCTGATGGTTTTATAAAGGGCAGTTCCCTTGCACATGCTTTCTTGCCTGCCACCAGGTAAGATGTGACTTTGCTCTTCCTTCACCTTCTGCCATGATTGTGAGGCCTCCCCAGCCATGTGGAATTGTAAGTCCATTAAACCTCTTTCCTTTATAAACTACCCACCCGCGGGTATGTCTTTATTAGCATGAAAGCAGACTAATACATCCCGGTTCTCCCCTGCAGGGTCACACAGATCCGTCCGGTCCTCTTCCTCACGATGCCGCATTTCCCTTTGTCCACCCTCCTCCAGGTTCTAGTCCTCTTCTTCCTGTGACCATCCATGCCTTGCTATTTGGTCTCCCACTGACATCTCATCAGATGAAGAATGACATCAGACATTAGTGCTTATCAGCCCAGAGTGGATGGGAGGCCATCATTCACTGGCTCATAGCCAACAAATAATCGTTTTTCTATATTCTCTCTGGAAAATAGGGACTATGTCTTATGTCTCACATGTCCAGTTATTTTTATGGACACAAAAATAACATTTTATATTTTTCCATAATGTATTTTATTTTAAAGTTGACAGCCTTTTACAGTCCTCCCAGAGACAACCACTGAAAAATGCCAAAGAAAGCAACTTATGAGTCCAGAGGGGAGGCCTGGTGGGGCCTTACCTGTTGTGACAAATTTGACTGCTTTTTATTTCTTTTGTTATATTTGTCCAAATTATGGTTCTCCCTGTTTTTGACTGGCCTCATTTCTACCATTTGCCCGCTGTGGTGTTGGTATACACTTTAGCATGAAGGTAGGGAAACTATAGGGAAGAGGGAAGAAAAAAATGTCTCATTTTTTGAAGGTGTCAGTGTTCTGTTCACCTATTTATAAATAAGTTTAATTCCAATTTTCCCTTAGTATCCCTGGTTTCTGCCTCCAACATTCTTTCTCTTTTCTCTTTCCTCCTCCTCTCTAGCTACCAGCTTCCCTTGAAAAAGGCTTGTCAGAAATCTAGATAGAGACACAGGACGAGGGGCCACTCTACACTGTGTCGTGAAAGGGACCCGCAGGAGGTAACTGAATCACTGGGGTGGGTCTTTCTCATGCTGTTCTCATGATAGCACATATGCCTCACGAGACTTGAAGGTTGTCAAAAGAGCAAAGACTGATGGTTTTATAAAGGGATACAGGACAAGGTCCACTCCACATCATTTTGCCCCACTCAGGACCCACGGTCCGGTACAGGTCGTAAAGGCCCTGGAGCACTGTGCTAACGTTCTCTACAAAAGCGTCACGTTGCTTGAAGCAAGGAACAGAATGCCTGCAATACACATCACCAGCCAAAATAATCCAGAGGTGCCAGCCTACTTACATCGTCTCCTTGTATGAAAAAAATCAGAGGCTTAATAGATATTTGAACATAGTGATTTTTATTTAAATTCAACATTTTCTGCTTATGTTTACCATGACTATACTCCCATGATATATTCCTACACTCCAAATATGAGTTGTATTAAAACATTTTCTGAGAAAAGTGGGACATAATATGTCTTTTATTCCCATGGGTTCCTCCTTACATTGCCTCACAAGGAAAAGACCAAAACAACATTTTAATTAATAATAAGAAGAATGACTATGAAGTACTAGTGATTTTATTCATATAAGAGGAAAGGACAGCTTTTACATGTAATAAATTCCTTAAATAATCATTTTACGGATATCCAAAGTAATTCACTAAGGCAAAAATGGATAATGTGCAATTCTCAGTCACGTCATGCATCATTTATTTCACCTATAAACACTTACTACATTTGTAATTAACCATATTTCTAAAGTTTGGCAATAGAAAGGGAAGGTCTTGTTTTCACATAATAAAGAATTACCATTTTGTTTACTTTCTGGTATTTTCTTCTACTCCATATATACTCAGAGTTTTGATCCCCTTTGTATATTTTTGTGTTCTCCGTGTTTTCAGCATGAAGAGTTTCTCAGAGGAAATATAGATGGGTGGGGAGTGAACACGGCATGTCTTATATTTTTAAACATTCTTTAACTGGAATAAAGCTGATATATTTATTGTATTGCATTGGCATTACTCTTCAGATGACACCATTATATGTTTAAAAATTCCAAATGTTTCTGTAAGCTATTAGAATTAAAAAGTCAAATTTCTATATAACAAAATAAAAATTAAAAAACATTCAGCGTAGCAAAACAACACACATAGAATATATAAGAAATAAATCAAGCAAGAGTGTGTAAGACCACTACACTGAAAACTATGCAACATTAATGAAAGCAATTTCCCTGCTGAGTACATACCCCAAGGAAATTCAGTGGTAAGTCAAAGAGGTATCTGCAGTCTCATGCTCATGGTAGCACTAGTCACAACACCCAGCATATAGAATCAATCCAAGAGTTAATCGATGGTGAATAGATAAGGAAAATGTGGCATAAAAACAAAATCCAGCCTTGAAAGAGAAGGAAATCCTATCATTAGTAACTATAGAAACCTGGAGGGCATTATGTTAGGTTAACTAAGCCAGGCACAGAAAGACAAGTACCAGGTAAGCTCACTTACACGTGGAAGCTAAAATAGTTGAACTCCTGGAAACAGATAGGAGAATGGCGGTTTTCAGGAGCTGGTGGGAAGGGGTTGGGGAGATGCTGGTCAAAGGGTGTCAAGTGTGGGTTAGGTAAGAGAAATAAGCTCAAGAGAACTACCGTACAATTTGGTGATTCTACTTAACAACAGTGGGTTGTACTCTTGACAATTGCTGAGAGAAAAATTAAGTGTTCTCACTACGCAACATCATAAATACGTGAAGTAACTCACCTGTTAATAGCTTGATTTAGCCATTCCACAATGTCTGCATATTTCCAAACATCACGTTGTACATCCCAAATGTATATAATTTTTATTTTTAAAATTTGGCTGGGCACAGTGGCTCATCATGCCTGTAATCCCAGCACTTTAGGAGGCTAAGGTATGTGCATCACCTGAGGTCAAAATTTCAAAACCCAACTGGCCAACGTGGTGAAACCCCGTCTCTACTAAAAATACAAAAATAAGCTAGGTGTGGTGGTGTACACCTGTAGCCCCAGCCACCCGGGAGGCTGAGGCAGGAGAATCACTTGAACTCGGGCGACAAAGATTGCAGTGAGCCGAGATCACACCACTGCACTCCAGTCTGGGCAACAGAGTGAGACCCCATCTCGAAAAAAATAAATACAACAAATAAATAAGAAGAAAAGAAATTAAATACTTAAATATACAGAGAGATGTATTATATCTATAGTTTAAAAATTAATACTACATTAATTTCAATTTTTCTCACAACACTCTGTACATATAATTACAATTAAAATTCTAGCAGACTTTTTACAGTAACAGTTTGAAAAACTGTTCTTAAAATTCCTATGGCAATGCAAATGGTCAAGGCAATCTTGAGGAACAAGAATAGAGCTAAGTTACTGAAGCTACCAGATACTCAGATCTGATCTAAAGCTGCAGTAATTAAGACAGAAGAATAACATAGAGAAACAGACCAACAGAACAGAATGGAGTATGGAATCTTCCCACACACACAAGTCACCTGGTTGTTGAGATCTGTTTTGCTGCAGGATGTGAACAAGCAGTGGTCCTTTTAATAAATTGGACTGAGTAAACAGGAAAAAGTGAAAAATTCTCCTTAACCCTCACTTCACCAACTCACAGAAACAAACCAGATGCACTGCAGATCTAAATGTAAAAAACAAAACAGTGGAGCTTTTAGAATACATTGACCATCTCTATGTTTTGGAGTAGGCAAACATTTCTTAAATATGACCAAGCTATGAACAAAATATTAATACATTTGACTATAATAAGATTAAGCACTTCTGTTTATCAAAAGGCATTAAAAGAGGGAAAAGACAAGCCATAGAGTTAGATGTTTGCAATGCATCCACTTAACAAAAGGTTCACACCCAGATATATAAAGAACTTGAATGAATCAATAAGAAAAAAGCAAACAAAATTAATAAAAAATAGAGAATCAAGTTAAATAGCTATTTCATAAAAGTATATGAAGATGGCCAATAAATACATTCAAAGATATTCAACGTCCTTTGTCACCAGGAACATGCAAATTACATTTTCAGTGTGGCATTGCTGTATGCCCAACAGAAAAACTAAGATGAAGACTTTCCATGCTGCGTTATGTAGAAGGCGTGGAACACCAGAACTCTTCTGGTGGGGGTACAAATTGTTGAAACTTTGGAAAAGAGCCAGGTAGGTGTACACAATATTGTTAGCAGCACTCTTCATCACAGCTAAAAGCTGGGAACTATCCAATTGCCAAGCCCCAGTACAATGGGTCCAGAAGTTAAGACAGAGCCACACAGTGAGGCTCTCAAGTGATGAGGATGACTGGACCACAACTTCCCGCAATGATGTGAATACACCACAATAGCAAATGCCTCACATGAGAGTGCACAGCACGAGTTTATTCTACAAATTCCAGAAACCGGCAAAATTAACCTGTGGTCTTGTGTGCAAGGACAGTCGTTACTCTTGGAGGAGGTAGTCACTGAAGAGACGGGGGAACCGGGTGGCTTCCCGGGTGCTGGTTTTCCTATGCTGCTTGATTAAGGCTCTGGTGAGTACAAGTGTGTTCTGTTTTTGAAAATCTACTGCACCATATGCTGTACACTTAGAGTTTTATAGTTTTGTTTACAGATGTTATTCTTCAATAAAAAATTCCCCAAACTAAGTTCATATAAAACAATATAATTTGATGAATTTAATGATTCTTTCAAATCTTTGATTTCTAAAACTGATTTTTTTATGGCTTACTGGAGTTCAGAATTCTTGACTTTGCATGAAAACCTTGCTCACATGAATCAGTTTAGATAAGCAATATTCATTCTGATTCCTAGAGAGTATTCAATGTAAAATTCACACTTTTTTAATACTCTACTTTCAAGGTCTCAATAAATTTTGGCATACCTTCATCTGTGACAAGAGGCATTTTTATGTGAACACTTATATCTACATCATCTCTCAAAATGAAATGCATGTTGGGCTACGTTTATGTAAATGTGGTTACTCTTGGGTCTTTTTAGGTCCATTGTATAGATAGTAATTAACAAGGAAGTTCATCAGTACCATTTTAGAAAAGTGAGACTAATCAACTCCTGAGGAACTCTGAATGCTTTCTAAACAAGGCACTTTCCCCCAATAGATATGAATCTACTTTTATTCCATGACACAACCTCAAACTTGTGTTTCTCCATGTCCCTCTCTCCAGCCTCTCAAGGAGAGGCGTGTGGTCAGCAACACACACCCCAACATTCCCTGGGCAAGTGGTCCGGAGGTGAAGGGGGCCTAGGGTTCAGGCTGACCTCTGCCTTGGTGTGGGATACCTCTGCTCGATGCAAGGGGTGAATTTCCTTATTTGGAAAACATTATGAGGGCTAGCCAGATGTTAGTACCTTTCCTCAGTCTCTGTCTCCCATGTTTTTAAACAGTGATTCCAAGACATTTGGGAAAGCATAAATTCTCCTCCTTGACACTTTGAAAGGGTTAGATGGTTTTGGTTTACAATGGCCTTATTATCTATGAATATCTTGTTCTGATCGTGCATCAGAAAAATGATGGCAAGCATATAGAGGTGATCTATTTTCCTACTCTGTAAGATGATTGGATTGCTGAAACAGTAAATAACTATGTCCTTCAAATTCTTTTTTTCTGCTTGTCCTTGTTTCTTTAATAGTGTTATTTTACCCACTCTTGCCAGTTCTCCCAACTCAACCCATGTTCACACACACACACACACACACACACACACACACACACCACTCACCCAGCTCCTTCCCCAAATCATATGATAAGCATTTCTATTACTGAGATTTTTTTTTCTGGCACTTACACTTGGCATTTTTTACAGTCTAGTTTGCTTTACGTTTTTTTGTACCTGATTGTGGAATTGTCTTTTTACCCAGACTTAGCTATGTCTACAACTGCCCTGGCAAAGAGCGAGCCTGTCAAGCCATGGAGCCTCTTATTCTGGAACGTGTGTCGCTCTGATGCTGTAGTAATTAGGTGAACTTGAAGCAGTACTTGGGTTTGAGAATTGTCCTTGAGTGTGTTCTGCAATAAAATGATTTAAGTGAGATGTGGAGGAACTAATTGGTTAATAACCATAATTGGGATTAAAGAGTAATTTTGCTTTTAAAAGATGCTTAAAAGGATAAATATTCAGTTGTCTCATTTTGCTATTAAAAAAATAGGTCTCCTTCAATAGCTTCACATAATGGGAAACACAGGTGGGCTAAATACTACCTCCCCTCGTGTGGAGGTGACTAGCCACTGTCAAAGCCCCCGCTGCAGGCTACTGGAGGCAAGCTGTTTGCCTGTGCTTTGCCCCAAGGATATTGACTATTATTATTTGTGATTTATGTTGCTCAGTAAATGTACATTGTGCAGAGCAATAGATTAAATTGTGCTGAACAAAGGACACACTTCCAGCCCCCAGGAGGGGACTTAAAATGTAGACACTTAAGTGACACAGTTCAGGGCTTGCATGGAGCGTGTGGGTGTGGGGCACCCTGAGCACAATGGCGGAGGGAGGGGTTGACGCGTATTAAGGAGAGAAGAAAGCCAGCAATTGGGTCTGAGTCAGGCAGTGCACAAAAAAGAAAACACAATCCCACCTTTAAGACAAGAAAACAAGGCAACATGAAGAAGAAAATTCAGGCAGTTTGAGGTACAAAACCAGCTGAATTTGCTGCACAGTTGCAGTAAGTCAAGCTCAGTCTTTCTAAAGACCACTCAGACCCATTTAATAATTTTTAATTTAATTTTGAACTAGATCGTCAGTATGGATTGTACCCATGTAGAGTTGTGGCATTTTCCTTATCAGTGATTTACACGATTTTGTAGTGTTAGTGACCAGATGACTACATAGCTTTGCTTATACTGGGTCTGTGTGATTCCAAGAGTCTGTGTCTTCTTTGTATATCCCATAGCAGCTGGCATAGTTCTTTGCACATAGTATGTGCTCAATAAGTATTTACAGATTCCCTGAGGTTAGAATTCAGGTTTGCACCTCTTCGAGTGGAAAAGGGAATGAAGATGGGTCTTAAATTCTGATGCGCCGGTGCATGGTATGCGCGATATGGAGTCCATCACTTCGGGGCTGCAATACTGTGAACAATCGATACTGTGGAGGCCGGGCCACTCGCACTAACTTCACAAAGGCTTAATTCAGAAGGGCGCTTTAAAGTTATACTCGTAAATTCAGGACACATGCCAGGTCTAATTCTAGAAATTCTGGAAATAATCAATTCTGTTCACATGTAATAAGTAGGGCCACTTCATGACCAAATGCTGATGTTTGCTTTCTTATTCCTTTTTATAACCAAAGTCTTACTTCCCAAATGGTATTTCTTCCAAGAAATTTCTAATCTGAAAGGAAGTCCAAATTGGCACAGAGATAGCAGCTTCCTTGGCGCCAGTGACTATTTAGAAAGTAGTATTCTGAGTATTCTGCAGGGATGGTTTAAATAACTCATGCTCGTATTTGCATATTGCAATAGCAGGGCTTTGCTGTGGAGGAAAAGCCGGTGACACTGAGTCAACTCCCTCCTATTCGGAATCGCAGCCTCTGCTTCTCAATTGCTCCTTCTAGCTGTGCTTAAGCCAGCGCAAATATTTACCTGTTCAGGAGAGCATCTTCACCTTGTGGCCTCTAGGAAAAACAAAACAAACTCCTCAGCCTGGAAGACAAAGACCCTTAACTGCTGGATCCAACCCATCACCTGACTCCACTCCCGCAGGGGTCTGAGAGTTCTCCGCTTTCAGTGCTCTCTCACTGCAAGCTCTGTTCCCCTCCATAGAAGGCCATTCCAAGACATTTTTCCTTCTGCAAGTGCTGACAGAATACCACATTTAGTAAATTCTACAGGAGTTCAGGGAAAAAAAAAGGTGATACTTAGTAAGCATTACAGAAAAATATTTGGGCTGAATACAATCCAAAATATCAGTATTATCTAATTTACTTATTAATAGGTTTTGCTAAACATCTCTTTTTGAAGTATTATTTCAGTATCGAAACATTTAAAAATGTTATTAATCAGCTATAATGCTATCACCTGGACATAGTTTATTTTTTTTATGTTTCTTTCTAGTCTAACTATATCAATTCATGTTTTTCCATAGATTTAATAATGGTACACATGTAATTTTATGTTGTTTTATTATTTTTGTAGTGCTATATTTCTTTTTCTTTTCATAAATATACTATTAGTGCTTGTAATATATCATAGAGTTACTTGATCATATATTTATAGCCATTCTCTAATTGCTGAATACTTACTTCTAAAGCTTTATTTATAAATAGTAACATAATATACATCTTCCGGAATTGTAGATTTCAACTTATTTTAATTATTCACTCAAAATATGCATGAAAGCGGCCAGGCGTGATAGCTCACCCCTGTAATCCCAGCACTTTGGGAGGCCGAGGCAGTTGGATCATGAGGTCAGGAGATCAAGACCATCCTGGCTAACACAGTGAAACTCCATCTCAACTCAAAATACAAAAGGTCAGCCAGGCGTGGTGGCACATGCCTGTAGTTCCAGCTACTCAGGAGGCTGAGGCAGGAGAATCGCTTGAACCTGGGAGGCAGAGGTTGCAGTGAGCCGAGATTGCACCACTGCACTCCAGCCTGGGTGACAGATCAAGACTCCATCTAAAATAAATAAATAAACAGCATGAAAGCAATTATTAGGTCAAAGACTAAAAACAGCAAATGTCTGATAGTATTCTCTTAAGTAGGTGCCTTAATATTTTAATGCCTTCGTTAGCAAATTTCAACATAAATAAGAATTGTTCTGAAGCCTTGTTTAAAAATACAGGTTTTCTGAGTTTTACCTGCAGATATGATGATACAGGACAATTGAGGTGGAGCCTAGAAATCTGAATTTTAACTATTACCTTGGGTGCTTCTGATGCAGATATTATTAAATAGAAAGAAAAATAGAAACAAAGATGTAAGAAAGTCTTTAAGGAAATCTAGTTTTACCTGGCCTCCCCTGTGTAATTACATATGTTCTAAATACTGTAATTCAGAAATTCAGGTTAACACCACATCAAGAATAATTATGTTATAATATTTTTAATGTGCCTGATGTTCTTATTGATTCCAATTTATCTTATGGTATTAATTAACTTATTTTAAAGTTTCTTTCTAAAGAGAGAAGGCGGAAAACAACTGATAGAAAATAGCATAACTGAATATACATTCCATACCTGAACAGAAAAAGGCCAAAGGCAGCCAGAACAGTGGTGTGGGGATGCCTGTGGATACACGCGCCTTTGTAAAGCACATGCTACGTACACTTTAGTGCCATGCAGAGATTTTCCCGAAACATGAGGAGATCATGCGTGCACATATGTTTCTTGCTAGGCTTCTACAACAACCTGCAAAACTGTATTACTACTTTGAGTCAGAATGAAATTTGTGATTTTCTTTTCTGGAGGGCTTTTTTAGGGAAAAAAAAAAAAAAAGACAATTAAGGTAGCCAAGAGTGGCATATTTGATTTGGATGGCAGAAGAGCCGGAAATTCAAAGGGGAAATTTATTATAATAGTGGTGATAGCTGGAGAAACCTGAGATAATAAAGTCTGCACATGTCCCAGACTGATGGTCAGACTATACATTTGTGTGGAAAATTACAGAGAGCTCCAAAACAGAATGGGTGTTTTCAAACTTGCTGAATTTTAAAATGCATCCTTAAATTAGAGACACCTTAACCAGATGGCTGAAGCCAAATTGGTTTGAGAAATCTGAGCATAACCTCTGACTAAATCCCTGGCTGAGAATTAAAATAAATAGGACCAAGAGAGGCACCTACATCAGCAGGCTTAAAAAAAAAAAATTAACGTGAAAGGAAGAAATATTTCACAGTTAGTGTGTAATCATAGTAATTGCCTAATAAAACAAAATGAATAAACAAAAATCTAAAAAGCAAACACAATCCAGGGTTGCTACAATCTAAGTCTTAATTTCAACCAAAAATTATTACATACAAGTATAAATAGTATAGTATGACCACAATCAGGAAAAATATCCTGGAGTGAGTACTGATTTTGAATTAGCAGACAATAACTTAAAATATGCTATTATAAATATGTTCAAACAATTATAGAACATTTATGATCCAATAATTTAAAGAAATCATACTATTAATGAGTAAACAGAAAATCTCAATGGAGAAGGGAACAGTATTTTCTTTTTATAAAAAGATGAAAATTCCAAGGTTGAAAAAATACAATATCTGAAATAAAAATTCACTCAATGGGTTAATCAGCAGCACTGATGGCAGAAGAAAGAACTGATACTTTAAAAATTAGATAAATAAAAAACTATCCAACTTGAAAAGAACAGAAAAAAATGAATAAAAGTGAAGAGAGACTCAGAGATTTATTGAACATCCCTTATCAAGCAGTTCAACATATGTATAATTGGAGTTCTAGAAAGATAGAAGGAAAATACAAATCACAAAAAATATTTAGAGTAGTAATGCCTAAAAATTCCTCAAATTTGATGAAAATATTGGTTTTCAAATCCACAAAGCTCAAAAGGTCCTAAGTAAGATACCTACAAAGAGAAAAACACCTAGACACTTTATATTCAAACCACTAAAAACCCAAAAGCAAAGAAAAGTCCAAAAACAGTGAAGAAAAAAGTAGACAATTCACATAGGAAAAGGAAGGATATAATTTATAGATGATGTTTTATCCAAAACAATGGAATCCATAGGATTTGAAGGGATATGGTCAAAACACTGAATGAAAAAAAAATGACTCCTATGTATAATAATACTATCCCTTAAAAACGAAAGCAGAATAGGGGCATTTTAAATAAACAAACCCTGAGAGAATTCTTTGCTAGTGACATGTACTATAAAAATAGTAAGGCATGTCATGTCTCTGCCAGGTTTTGGTATCAAGATAATGCTGGCCTCATAAAAAGAGTTAGAAAGGAGTCCCTCTTTTGTATTGTATGGAATAGTTTCAGAAGGAATGGTACAAGTTCTTCTTTGTACTTCTGGTAGAATTCAGCTTTGAATCTGTCTAGTCCTGAGATTTTTTTTTGCTGTTGGTAGGCTATTAATTATTGCATAAATTTCAGAACTTGTTATTGGTCTATTCGGGGATTCAACTTCTTCCTGGTTTAGTGTTGGGAAGGGGTATGTGTTCAGGAATTTATCCATTTCTTCTAGATCTTCTAGTTTATTTGCATAGAGGTGTTTATGGTGTTCTCTGATGGTAGTTTGCATATCTGTGAGACCAGTGGTGATATCCCCTTTATCATTTTTCTATTGTGCCTATTTGGTTCTTTTCTCTTTTATTCTTTATTAGTCTGGATAGCAGTCTATTTTGTTAATCTTTTCAATAAACCAACTCCCGCATTCATTGATTTTTTTGAAGTGTTTTTGAGTCTCTATTTCCTTTAGTTCTGCTCTGATCTTAGTTATTTATCGTCTTCTGCTAGCTTTTGAATTTGTTTGCTCTTGCTTCTCTAGTTCTTTTAATTGTGATGTTAGGCTGTCAATTTTAGATCTTTCTTGCTTTCTCCTGTGGGCATTTAGTGCTATAAATTTTCCTCTTAACACTGCTTTAGCTACGTCCCAGAGATTCTGGTACATTGTGCCTTTGTTTTCATTGGTTTCAAATAACTTATTTATTTCTGCATTAATTTTGTCATTTACCTTGTAGTTATTCAGGAGCAGGTTTTTCAGTTTTCATGCAGTTATACGGTTTTAAGTGAGTTTCTTAATCCTGAGTTCGAATTTGATTGTACTGTGGTCTGAGAGACTGTTATGATTTCCATTCTTTTGCATTTGCTGAGGAGTGTTTTACTTCCAATTATGTGGTCAATTTTAGAATAAGTGTGATGTGGTGCTGAGAAGAATATATATTCTATTGACTGGGAGTGTAGAGTTCTGTAGATGTCTATTAGGTCTGCTTCATCCAGATCTGAGTTCAAGTCTTGAATATCCTTGTTAACTTTCTGTCTTGTTGACCTAATATTGACATAATATTAATATAATAATAATATGTTAAAATCTCCCACTACTGTTGTATGGCAGTCTAAGTCTCTTTGTAGGTCTCTAAGAACTTGCTTTATGAATCTCGGTGCTCGTGTATTGGGTGCATATATATTTACTATAGTTAGCTCTTCTTGTTGCATTGATCCCTTTACTATTATACAATGCCCTTCTTGTCTTTTTTGATCTTTATTGGTTTAAAGTCTGTTTTATCAGAGACTAGGATTGCAACTCCTGTTTTTTTTTTCTTTCTTTCCATTTGCTTGGTAAATATTCCTCTATCTCTTTATTTTGAGACTATGTGTGTCTTTGCACATGAGGTGGGTCTCCTGAATACAGCACACCAATGGGTCTTGAAGCATTATCCAATTTACCAGTCTGTGACTTTTTATTGGGGCATTTAGCCCATTTACATTTAAGGTTATGTGTGAATTTGATGCTGTCATTATGGTTCTAGCTGGTTATTTTGCCTGTTGGTTGATGCAGTTTTTTCATACCATTGATGATTTTTACAATTTGGTAAGTTTTTGCAGTAACTGGTACAGGCTGTTCCTTTCCATGTTTAGTAATTCTTTCAGGAGCTGTTTTAAGGCAGGCCTGGTGGTGACAAAATCTCTCAGCATTTGCTTGTCTGTAAAGGATTTTATTTCTCCTCCATTTATGAAGTATAGTTTGGCTAAATATGAAATTCTGCGTTGAAAATTCTTTCCTTAAAGAATGTTGACTATTGGCTCCCACTGTCTTCTGGCTTGTAGGGTTTCTGCAGAAAGATCCACTGTGAGTCTGATGGGTTTCCCTTTATGGGTAACCCGACCTTTCTCTCTGCCTATTTTTAAATATTTTTCCTTCATTTCAACTTTGATGAATCTGACAATTATGTGTCTTGGGGTTGCTCTTCTCAAGGAGTATCTTTGTGGTGTTCTCTGTATTTCCTGAATTTGAATGTTGGCCTGTCTTGCTAGGTTGGGGAAGTTCTCCTGGATAATATCCTGAAGAGTTTTTTTCAATGTGGTTCCATTTTTCCCATCACTTTCAGGTACAACAATCAAATGTAGATTTGGTCTTTCCATATACTCCTATTTCTCAGAGGCTTTGTTCATTCCTTCCATTCTTTTTTCTCTAATCTTGTATTCATGCTTTATTTCATTAAGTTGATCTTCAATCTTTGATATCCTTTCTTCTGCTTGATTGATTCACATATTAATAATTGTGTATGCTTCCCGAATTTCTTGTGCTGTTTTTCAGCTCCATCAGGTCACTTCTGTTCTTCTCTAAACTGGTTATTCTAGTTAGCAACTCCTCTAACCTTTTTTCAAGGTTCTTAACTTCCTTCCATTGGGTTAGAACATGCTCCTTTAGCTTGAAGGAGTTTGTTATTACTCAACTTCTGAAGCCTACCTCCGTCAATTCATCAAACTCATTCTCCATCCAGTTTTGTTTCCTTGCTGGCAAGAAGTTGTGATCCTTTGGAGGAAAAAAGGTGCTCTGGTTTTTGGAATTTTCAGCCATTTTGCACTGGGTTTTTTCTCATCTTCGTGCATTTATTACCTTTGGTCTTTGATGCTGGTGACCTTTGGATGGGGTTTTTGTGTGGATATCTTTTCTATTGATGTTGATGCTATTCCTTTCTGTTTGTCAGATTTCCTCCTAACAGTCAAGCCCCTCAGCTGCAGGTCTGCTGAAGTTTACTGGAGTTCCACTCCAGACCCTGTTTGCCTGGGTATCACCAGCAGAGGCTGTAGATCAGCAAAGATTGCTGCCTGTTCCTTCCTCTGGATGTTTTGTCTCAGAGGGGAACCCACCAGATGCCAGCTGGAGTTCTCCTGTATAAGGTTTCTGTTGACCCCTGCTGGAAGATGTTTGCCAGTCAGCAGGCATGAGGTCAGGGACCCACTTGAGAAGGTGGCCTGTCCCTTAGCAGAGCTCAAGTGCTGTGATGGGAGATCCACTGCTCTCTTCAGAGCCAGCAGGTAGGAATAAAGTCTGCTGAAGCTGTGCCCACAGCCGCCCCTTCCCTCAAGTGCTCTGTCCCAGGGAGATAGGAGTTTTATCTATAAGCCCCTGACTGGGGCTGCTGCCTTTCTTTCAGAGATGTCCTGCCCAGAGAGGAGGAATCTAGAGAGGCAGTCTGGCTACAATGGCTTTGCGGTGCTGCAGTAGGCTCTGCCCAGTTTGAACTTTCTGGCGACTTTGTTTACACTGTGAGATGAAAACCACCTACTCAAGCCTCAGCAATGGTGTACGTCCCTCCCCCGACCAAGCTCAGGCATCCCAGGTTGACTTCAGACTGCTGTGCTGGCAGCAAGAATTTCAAGCCAGTGGATCTTAACTTGCTGGGCTCTGTGGGAATGGGATCCCCTGAGCTAGACTACTTGGCTCCCTGGCTTCAGCCCTCTTTCCAGAGGAGTGACTGGTTCTGTCTCACTGGCATTCCAGGTACCACTAGGGTATGAAAAACAAAAGCAGCTAGCTTGGTGTCTGCCCAAACGGCCACCCAGTTTTGTGTTTGAAACCCAGGGTCCTGGTGGTATAAGCACCTCAGGAAACCTCCTGGTCTGCAGGTTGTAAAGACCACGGGAAAAGCATAGTATCTGGGCTAGAGTGCACCATTCCTCATAGCATGGTCCCTCATGACTACCCTTGGCTAGGGGAGGGAAGTCCCTGACCCCTTGGGCTTCCTGGGTGAGGTGACACCCCACCCTGTCTTGGCTCACCCTCTGTGGGCTGCACCCACTCTCTAATCTGTCCTGATAAGATAAGCCAAGTACCTCAGTTGAAAATGGAGAAGTCACTCATCTTCTGCATTGATCTCACTGGAAGCTGCAGACCAGAGTTGTTCCCGTTCAGTCATTTGCCAGCCACCTCTATGTATGTTTTGTTTCTCATTTATCTGCAGGCATTTAATTTGTTTCTAACTTTTGAATATTGTTAATAATCCTGCTATGAAAATTAGTGTACAAATATCTGATCAAGTTCCTGCTTTCAATTCTGTGGGGTATATACCTAGAAGCAGAATTGTTGGGTCATATGATAATTCTATGCTTAACTTTTTGAGGAACTACAAAAGTGTTCTCCACTTTTTGAGGAACCACAAAATTGATGCTGCAATCATAAAGAGTCAGTTCCTGGTGTCTGTGTCCGAGAGATCTTGGAGATGAAGATGAGAGAAGGTATCAGGGATGGTGAGGGAGAGACCCAGAGGGCTGGACACAGGATGACCTTGTAAAGTGCAGCCTTTATGTGGCTTTATTTACAATTTACAATTTAATATTTACACTTTTCCTCCTTTCAGATTTCCACAAAATGCAGCTGTACCATTTTACATTCTCACTGGCAATGCTGACTGATGTGCTTTTTGACTACCTAGATTATTAGCACCATTGTGATAAACCCAACAGGAAACTAAGAGGATGATCTATTTGGATAGGAGAAGAGACCAGGGCCGGGTAGCTACAGCATCTCCTTTGGAGGCAGAACATCCATCAGTCATTAAAGAAACAGTACTGGAAGTGAATTTCGGATTTGATGTTTCAGAAAACTTTATTAAAACTAAGGAACTCATAAAATTCTCAGCAAGTATGAATTCATGGGTATCCAGAACCCTCTTTCTAATTTAGTTTCTTGTTAGACAGTCACTGATGGCCAAACACGCAGACATTCTAGCTAAACTCTATTGTATTTTTAATATGTTTATATATTCAGTAATCACGTCCCAGTGAAAGTCCCCAGTTACTGCATTCTACTCCTAGTGAATTAACCACCCAGTGGTGTTTTGTATTGAGTCAGGAAGCATCTCATTCCTTCAACTACAAGTAGTCCTTAGAGGCTCAGCTCCAAGTTTCCCCATTACTCCTCGCTGTGGAATATCATGGGGCAATATTAAGGCTCTGTCCTCCAGGAGTCTGGGCAAGGCCCACATGGTCTCTGATATAGCCACCCTCCTCTGTGGGATGAGTTGACAAGTGGGGGGAGCTTAATGAACTTCCAGGTAAAGCTTCACTTGGGTTTGCTGGGCAACCCCACACAGAGGCTGCATGTTAGAAGGTTGTCCTGTGTCCAGCCCTTTGGGTCTCTCCTGCATCACCACTGATACCTTCTCACACCTTCACCTCCAAGATCCCCTAGACACAGATCCCAGCAACAGACGCCTTTCTAATTAGGGACAGAAAGTGTCTAGGAAGTGTCCTGTGACACAGAAAGCCCTGGGAGATACCCGACACATCCAAACTGTATGTGAATCTACAAGGAACTTAAACAAATTTACAAAAAAAAAATCAACAATCTCATCAAAAAGTGGGTGGAGTATACAAACAGACACTTCTCTAAAGAAGACATTTATGCAGACAACAAACATATGAAAAAAAAGCTCATCATCACTGGTCATTAGAGAAATGCAAATCAAAACCACATTGAGATACCATCTCACACCAGTTACAATGGCGATCATCAAAAAATCAGGAAACAACAGATGCTGGAGACCTTGTGGAGAAACAGGAACACTTTTACACTGCTGGTTGGAGTATAAATTAGTTCAACCATTGTGGAAGACAGTGTAGTGATTCCTCAAGGATCTAGAACCAGAAATACCATTTGACCCAGCAATCCCATTACTGGGCATATAACCAAAGGATGATAAATCATTCTACTATAAAGACATATGCACACATATGTTTATTGCAGCACTATTCAAAATAGCAAAGACTTGGAACCAACCCAAATGCCCATCAATGATAGACTGGATAAAAAAAATGTGGCACATATACACCATGGAATAGTATACAGCCATAAAAAAGGATGAGTTCATGTCCTTTGCAGGGACATGAATGAAGCTGGAAACTATCATTCTCAGCAAACTAACCCAGGAACAGAAAACCAAACATCACACGTTCTCACTCATAAGTGGGAGTTGAACAATGATAACACATGGACACAGGGAGGGGAACATCATACAATGGGGTCTGTCAGTGGGTGAGGATCTAGGGGAGGAATAACATTAGGAGAAATATCTAATGTAGATGATGGGGTGATGGATGCAGCAAACCACCATGGCACGTGTATAACTATGTAACAAACCTGCATGTTGTGCACATGTATCCCAGAACTTAAAGTATTTATAAAAAAAAAACCCAACAAATCAGCTTTATTCCAAAATGCAAAAAAAAAAAATTAAGGAATGTCTTTCACCTGAAAGTTTCAGGTGAAATGTCAGATCCATGAAGGAATTAAAGAATACAAGAAATGTTAGATACAAAATATTATTGATTTTAAAATAAAATATTGGTTTATTATATATTCCTTATATAATGGAAAAATCATATATTATTATAATTATATATATATATATATATTTCTTTGGTTTTCTTGACTTTATTAAAAACATATGACTGCCTGAAGTGGAATTTATAAAAAGGTATTTTAAGGTTTATAACGTATATTGATGTAATATAAATAACAACAAAAGAACAATGGAGTGGAAGGAAATGGGAAAATAGTGATATGAAGTTTTTACATTACATTGAATATATGTCAATATTGACTTGAAATTAAAAATAAATATTGCATTATATTACCTAGAATATAAACACAAAGAAAAATGGCTAATCATTCAACATAAAAATTAAAAGGGCACACGAAAATACATTTATTTAACACACACAAAAAAACACCCCTTAACTTAATAAGAGAGGAATAAAAGAAGAAAGGAGACCACTAAAAAGCCAAGGGCAGCATGCTAGATCTGAACCCAGCGCTATCACTGATTCCACTGGACTTGAGTAGACTCACCCTAAGCCAGGCCTCATCCTACTGTGGCTGTTGGGAAAAATGGCCTGCAGTGTGTCTGTGAGCTAAGAATCGTTTTTATATATTTAAAAGACTGTGAGAGGAAGAGGAAGATAAAAGCAGGAATAAAGATAAAGACAAAGATGATGATGATCATGATGATGATGATGAGAAGAGGAAGCGGAAGGTGATACAGCAGAGACTGTAGGTGGTCTTTACAGAAAATATTTGCGGAAAATTTGACTAATACTAACAAAAGGCAAGAATTTTCAGACTAGATAAAGAAAATTATATAAGACCTTTCAGACATCAATGTAAGCCCTACAGTCATTAAAGGGACACAAGAGAAATTACATGAAAAAATTATATCAGCAAATTTGATGACTTAGATGAAGTAGACAAATTATCTGGAAGATATAAATTAGATGATATGTCTCAAGAAAAAATAGAAAATCTGGGCAACCCTATGTTTACTAGAGAAATTTAAACACAAATTAAACCTTTTATACATATACACACAACTACACACACACACACACACACACACACACACACACACGCACACACTAGGCGTAGATGTTTCCACTACTGAATTATTTCAAATATTTATAAAAATACTCTTGAAGTAAACAGAGGAAAAAAGAACACTTTCCAACTTATTTTCGGAAACCAGTATTGCATCAATACCAAAACAGGAAAAATAAATAAAAAAAAATTCATATTCCCAAAAAATACTGATTCAAAAATTCTTATCAAAGTATATGCAAATCAAATAGAACAACGTATGAAAAGGATGCTTTACAAAAATTGGGTTGGGTATACAAAAAATTCAAGTTTTGTTTAACATCTGAAAATCAATTAATGTAGTGCTATATTAGAAGAAAAGTGAAAAATTATCTTAAAAGATGCAAAAAATCATTTGACAAAATGCAACAAAAATTTATGCTGAAACTGTCAGCACACAGGGAATAAAAGAAAACTTCTTTAACCTGACACAAGGCATCTGCAAATGCCTGCATCTAACCACACATTTCACAGGAAATACCTGCATCTTTTCTGTTTCTAGTCAGGAACAAGCCAAAATGTCTGCTTTCACCAATTGTATTCAACTTTGTGTTGAAGTCATAACAGAAATATGCCAAGAAAAAGAAAGAATTGTATTCATTCCACAGATAATATGACTATGAACCTAGAAAATCTTAAGGAAACTATAAAATAACCTACAATATAAAGTTCGCAAATTTTCAGAATATCATGTAAATACAAAATCTATTGTTTGCACTAATAGTGGACAATCCAAAAAATTCCATTCACAGTGCATGAAAAGTAAAATACTTAAAAAACTTAAGAATAAACATGCACCGGCTACTGTAAACAGAGAAATTAAAGAATACTAAAATACATGGAGAGATATACTTGGTCCCCTCTTTGGAATACTCAATATAGTTAAGATGAAACTATTCCCTGAATTGATCTGGAAATTTAATGTAATATCCACTAAAATCTAGGACAGTATTTTTGTAAAAATTGATAAGTTCATTCTACAATATATACAGGAATGCAAAATACTTAGACTATTCAAAATCATTGTAAGAGACCAAAGTTGGAGGGACTTGCACTGATTTTAAGATTTCTTTAAATGTTTCATGTTTTAGACAAAAGGTATTATTAGCACAAGTATAGACATATAGATCAATAAGAGAGAATTGAGAGCCCAGAAATGAATCAAATTTATGAGTTCAATTGATTTTTGAAAACTGTACCTAGGTATTTTCAGAGAAAATAATTGCCTTTTTAATAAATAGTGCTAAAATATCTAGATATCGGTATGAAAATAAAAAGAAACTTGACCCCTTCCTCACACGGCAGATGAAAATGACTTCAAACGGATCAAAGGTCTAAACTTTGTAACTACAACTCTGAATATTACAGAAAACAGAGACAAAAAGTTTTGTAATCTGGAGATAGAGGTTTCTTATGTAGGAATAATAAATACAAGCCTTAAGGAAAAAAAAGGCTGATAAATTAGACAACTCTTCAAAAGACATCATCGAGAAATAAAAATGTAGGCCACACTCTACAGGAAAATATGGTATTTTCAATACATAAATCTGGCAAAGGGTTGCATGCACAATATATAAATACTTGCTAAATTTAAGTAACAAGAAGATAGAAAATTACAAAAAAAGGTAGGAGGAGACATAAGATTTGAAGAGGTATTTCACAAAAGTAGATACACGAATGGCCAGTCAGCACATGAAAAGTTTTTTAATACCATTGGCCAGTAAGGTAACCTTTGTACTGGTACACACATTTTAGAACGACTAAACTTGAAAGGACTGAATTCCAAGAGCGTGCAAGTGTGTGGACCCTGGAACCCTTATGCATTGCTAGTGAGAAGGCAAGACTGTACAGCCACTTTGGGAAAGGGTTTAGCAATGTCTTCTAAGTTTAGCACACACTTACCATAGAACCCAGAAGTTTCACTACTAGGTATTTATTCAATAGTAAGGAAAACAGTGTCCATACAAAGATCAGTACACAAGTAATCATAGTAGGTTTAATTTTTATTCGTTGTATTTTGTGATTTTTAAGTTTTTAAAACATTTTAATTGATTTTGGGGGTAAAGTGCAGTTTTGTTCCATGGAACTACTTTGTAGTGGTGAAACTGGGCTTCAAGTGTAACCGAATAGTGTCCATCATGTCCCTTCGGTACTTTCTCAGCCCTTATCTTTTATGAAATCCTTCTCACTGAGCTGGGGAATGGTGATCGTCAGTGAACAACTGGAAATAGACAGGATATGGTCTGCCTTGAAGAAGACCTGTGACTCTCCCTGTGCTTGAATTGCGCACATTCTGTACAAGGTGATTGTCTGTGTCAAGGGAACCTTCCACAGTCTCCCACTTCACTCCCCATATTGCTTCTCAACTGCTGTTTCTGAGACCTTGAGTGAGCCTCTCCCAGGGTACAGTGCCAGCTCTGAAGTCTTTGGGGCTTTAAAAGTCTACCCAAAAGGATCTTACTGAGTTAGATGAGTGCCCACATACCCAATACCCACCTCGGGAGTGTTTCTCATAAAGCAACTGACCTGAAATACAGAGATGACGGGTAAGCCCTAGGGTATTGGTGAGATGGAATGGCTACTTCTTTGGTAGAGTAGACATTGCCAGAATTCCCGAGGACAGATGAGAACTGTGGAGGAAGTCTCCCCAGTCTATACCTCATGGTTTTGGGATTTTTTAAGCCCAGAAGGTGTTGTGGGTTGGTTGGTTGTCTGCTGCCCGCCACGCAACTCCAGGAATGAGAATAAATCTCTTGAGTTCACCAAGCCAAGACCGTTGCCCTCGTCTGTTCACTTCTAGAAACAGGTCTAGGGAATCTTCTGCAGTCTACTTGAGAAGTGAAGCCTGGATCTGTTCAGAGTCTCCCAGCTTCTGAATCCAAAATGGCAAGGCTTTTTCAGGCACTCACAAGAGATTGCCGAATGCATACATGTACGTGACCATCAGCACACGGCGAGCACTTCCCACAGCCCCGCTCCAAACTAGGTGTGGCGGTCAGACAGCAGAAAAAATGTGAGGATCGTTTTTTTCCAGAATTTAAAAGAACACCTGTAGAGGATTCTGCACAATTAAGTGTCACCCACGGTTTACCATCTGAACTGAACATTATGTACGTGGTGTCTTTATTTGGCTCTGTGTTCTGAGCTTACAGGAGGGAGGGGAAGCTCACTTTGGGCTGGAATGGTCAGGAAAACATTCTTTGTGAAAATAGAACCTGAGCGGAGTCTTAAAAGCTAGATGCCATTGACTCAGAGCAGATGGAGAGGCTTTGGAATTTGGCCTGAGCTGGAGTTGAGAGGTGGAGAGGTACTGGGGACAGTAGGCTGGGCTGGCTGAACCTGGGCACGCGGGTGGCAGTGGGTAGGAGAGCACGCAGCCGGATGTGAAGAGCACTGAGCAAGAGACCGAGGCCTGGCCCTGAAGGTCATTCTGGACGTTAGAGGAGGAGAGCAATGGCTTCGAAAGACGGTTCCGAAGGCTTTGAGGATGAAGCATTAGCATGAGACGCAGAAGCAGAGAATGACTCAGGCTCCAGTACAGGTGATAACAGACAAAAAAGTAGTCAAAATGGGCAAATAGGGATAGATAGGAGAAATATCGAGGTTCGTTGTTTCTTTTTAGACAATTAGAAGGTCTCAGGGGAGGATGGGATGGAGGAGTGATGTCTGGAGAGCAGCGTCATTCTAGGAGGACTCAAATGTGAGTCCCAGAACCACAGAGGCCAACACAAGAATGCAGGGAGGAGCGTGGGAAGCAGACGTTGGGGAAAGCAGGAGAGCACCCTATCAGTTCTCGAGACTGAGCTCTACAGCTGGACATTATAGTTGGATACGGACTATGAGGATTGAGAACTTCCAGGGAAAGAGAGTGACTTATCTTTTAGAGTGATCAATAGTGGCCTTACGTGGTGGTTCACACCTGTAATCCCAGCACTTTGGGAGGCCAAGGCAGTGTATGGTCTGAGGTCAGGAGTTCGAGGCCAGCCTGGCCAACATGGAGAAACCCCCATCTCTACTAAAAATACAGAAGAATAAAATAAAATAGCCGGCCATGGTGGCACATACCTGTTGTCCCAGCTACTTGGGAGACTGAGGTGGGAGAATCGCTTGAACCTGGGAGGCAGAGTTGCAGTGAGCCAAGATTGTATCGCTGTGCTCCAGCCTGTGTGACAGACCGAGACTCCATCTCAAGCAAAGGCAAACAAACAAACAAACAAAATTATACTGAAAGCCATGAATGTGGCCTGTGAGAAGAAACTCACCGAAAGAAGATATCTCATCACATACCTTGACATCTGCAAGTCTGTGTTGAGCAATGAAATTTTTGTTTGACTTCCATTCTTGCAATCCATCCTCTTGTCTAGGGCTGAATTTGGATATTGCAGGAAGGACAATAGGGTGATGTGGATGCTAAGTCAGGTGGACCTCTGCTTGCCCGTGGCTTTAATTTGTGAAGATTTACCCAAGGTGTTGGTTCCAGTCCTTTCCAGGACTGCTAAACCAACTGGCATTTCACTCACTAAGCGTCCTTGACCTTCCTTTAGTGCAGAGACTATTAAGTCAACAATTATTTATTGATTTCTGACTATGCGCCCAACACAGTGCTAGGCACTGGAGATACAGAATAAATAAGTCAAGTCCCAAGCTCATAATTTATGAGGGAGAAGGCCACAGAGGCAATCAACAATGATAAAAGTGTATAATGAGTGCACTAATCAGGTTTTAAATTAATAAACTGTCGGTGAAGTGTAGCTGATGGGAGGGAATGGGTTCTCGTAGGAAGTGGTGTTTGATCTGGACCTTAATGGATGAGGAAGAGTGAGGACAAAGCTTTCTGGGGAGGAGGAAACACATGAACAAAGAAATGAAAGCATGAAATTATGTGTAATGTTTACTTTCGTGATTCATGTTAAAAATGGCTGTTTTGTTCCAACAGAGGCCGAAGCACCCTGGAATAATCTCTGTGCTGAGACCTGGAGAGCACCAGCATCCTATGACCCCTTCACTTGCCCAGGGATCTGCCGGCATTTCTAGTGTGATGTGCGTGTGCACCAGCATTCAAATCGCAAGCCGCTGCTGACAGGCTTTCATCCACAGCATGCTTTGTGTGGATGAACATAAAGCCTGTGAGAGCCTCGGGAGGTGGCGGAATCCCGGGCCCACAATGGAAGACTCATTCTTTCACGTTCTCTGGACACTTGAGACCCTTTGTTGCCCCAAAAGGGAGGAACCTGAGAGCTGAGCATTGTGTGCCTCAACTGCATTGAACATGGAGGAGAATGAGTGCATTCCCTATGATCTCTTAATAGCAGAGTAAATGTTGAATCCGCTTTTGTATCCCTTAATTTCTTGGCTTGCCTAATTTTTCCAGTTCATTTTGTACAAGTAAGTGAGGCCATGGGGCCCGGGCACTGGAGGTTTTCAGCACTGTGAGCCTTGGAACACGAGATCAATCTGTCTTTCGTGACTGCATTGTGGGTGCCCTTGCACGAGAGATGAAGGCAATTTGGGAGCTGCAGCTGTCAACCTCTCGTTTGAACCCATGGCACACGTGGCTTCTTAGGCATGGGTGGAAGATGGCGTTTCTGTTACAGATAGCAGCATCGCTCCCACCTTGACATCTGGCTGAATTCCTGCTCAATTTAAAGCAGCTGCAGTTATTCGCCTGTTCTAACGACTCTCCTTATTACCTGACAATCTATCTGAACTATCGACTCATTTCCGACCTGCCAGTTCCCTCAAAAGTTATGGAAATGGTCTTCAAACTGCAGCTTCAGCATGTCCTCCCCTGCAGGCTGTCTGTGCATCAATAGATCGTCTCATCGACAGAGGAGAGAGGCCAATTGCGTGGACCATGCGCTCCCAGGTCCTGAGCCCGGAGAAGGGAGGCTGCTGCCACTGGCCGGCCCCTAAGCATCACGGCCTCGTGGGCTCAGGCTGAGCGCATCCATCACAGCCAGCTGCGGTGGTCTTGGCACTGGGCTGGAAAGGGCAGGGGGTATAGGCCTGGGAGGTTATTATGTGCTGTAGAGCCTTCTGGCTGCCCTCCTGCTCTTCTTTGCCCAGACCCACCAACTTCACATTTTTGAAAGAGGCCATCAGTCAGAGCTTCCCAGTTCTTCACAATCTCTTTTCCTCATTCAGAAAAACGAGGAATTCTCCCTTAAAGAATGTTGGGCTCAGTATTGCAGGCAGCTCCGTCAAGCCAGGGACACATTTTACATGAATTTCTTAAGCATCACCTGGCCTGAGCTCTGCAGAAGAAGTGGGGTAGGAGGGAGGGAGACCTCGGAGTGTAGGAGCAGACAGACGTTCAGTCTCAGTCTCTGCTTCTCAGGGAGCAGCACCCAGGAAGGCTCTGTCTCCTCACTTGTGAAAAGCCCGAAGATGCCTTTCAGCCTCCCACATCTGTCTTTTGAATTAAAGAAGACAGCATAACAGAAAGTATTTTGAAAATCACAAAAGAAGCATGTTAAATATATATGGTTATAATTATTGGTGATATACTATTAAAGGCTTGAGATTTGCCCTCGTGTACCTAACAACCTAGTTAAGACAAAAGCAGGCAGAACGTGAACAACCTGAGTACAATTAGGTTCTCTCTGCACGGAATCGTTTATTATCATTAAGCTGTCTCTATTTAGAGCCACTTATGAGTACATGAGGTCTTTACTGAAGGCAGACATAAATGCCACTTAACTTCTTTTGGGAGACTGGTTTTAAATTTTTGTCCTTAAACTGAGACTTACTGCAGGTAAATGGAAGTGTTTAAAAAGACCAGAACTTAATGATACAAACTCCTCTCTTTGGGACATAGCTTTTATATGTAGCTTTTGTTTCTAGACTTGCTTTGTGTATCAGTCTGTTCTCACCCTGCTAACAAAGACATACCTGAGACTGGGTAACTTATAAAGGAAAGTGGTTTAATTGACTCACAGTTCCACACGGTTAGGGAGGCCTCACAATCATGACTGAAGATGAATGAGGAGCAAAGTCACATCTTACATGGTGGCAGGCAGAGCTTGTGCAGGGGAACTCCCAGTTATAAAACCATCAGATCTCCTGAAACTTATTCACTACCATGAGAAGAACAGCATGAGGGAAACCGCCCCGGTCATTCAATTGTCTCCACCTGGCCCTGCCCTGGACCTGTGGGGATTATTACAGTTCAAGGTGAGACTTCAGTGGAGACACAGCCAAACCATATCACCTTATTAATCAGAAAACCTTAACTCACTCACGCGATGGCTTCATCAGGCAATCCCAGGCAGCCCTGGTGATGATGAGGCCATGTAGCAGGGGGCGCTGGAGGTTTGGGTTCTGCAGACCCAGGCTCTGCTTGCTCTTGAGTCCGTTTCTGCCTCTAGGGACTGTGGCAATTTTCACATCCCATCGTCACATTCACTGTATTGGATTACAGTTGTTTTTTATAGAGGATCACTCCCCAACTGCAATCTGCATGACTTCAGATCAAAAAAGTGTGTATTCTTTTTAAATCTTGTATATGTAGTTCCCAACACTGTGTTCTGCACATAATAGACACTTAATAAATGCCATGGAAAGAAGGGGGTAGAAAATAAATCTAGAAAGTGGAGAACTCAACACAAATGAGAGAGAAAAATCATGAATCAAGAAGCAAGTCATAAAAAAATTAAAAAACAGATTCAGGGCTAAAAGAAGTTGAGAATTGGTAGGAATATTTAGGGGAAAACAATTTGATGTAAATTTCAAATTATCAATACAGTTTTTAAAACTTAATTTTTAACCTTTCATTTCAAAGTAATTTTAGACTTAATATAAACGTCTCAAAATTACTACATGTTGGAGGTTAGGTTTATCCACCCTTGATTCCAAAAATAGTAAACTTAATTTTTAAATGTGAGCTAAATTAATCAATTTTTATTTATTTCTGAAATTACACACAAAACTGTGGTCAAATTATTCTGACGTTACAGTAATGACTATGTTTCCAATCAAGCACTCAAAATTACGTAAAAATATTTGTTTCTGTTAAAGAAACAATGCAGAACTTTAACTTTGTAGCTAGAAAGACTAAAATGAATAAATGAAATGTAAGTTGCTGTGCAGTTATAATGCTCACTGCAATCTTGCTCACCACACTTACAGCTTTTCCCTTTTTACTATTGTCATATTTCCCTTGCGAGGTGCAGCTCAAACACAGCCATCGCTTCTTACATTTCCTTAAAAGAGCAGGATAATTTTAATCAATTCAAAAGTTTAACTGAAGCCAGATATGCAGTTACCTCTGAAAAGAAGCCTTTTAAATAGTCCACATGCATCCTAAGCTCACGATATACAAAACCACACACATGACTGTTGTTTCTTTCCCACCTCCTACTCTGTGTTTTTTTTTCTAATGCTAAATCATTTATTCACATATTCATTCATTCCATAAAGATTTCAGCAAACTAGTCTCTGGCATGAAGGAGTGAGAGAGACAGACGCCCTGCTCTGGGGCTTACATTCCAGTAGACAAATGGGAAATTAAATAACTGGACTTCTAACTCCCTTCTTGGAAAGTCTACCAAGAAGGAATCAAAAGATGTATGAGAGTGTTTCCGCAGTGCACTTTACCTGGCCTTTCTGAAAGGGGGATGCGCACCTGTGAGGCGTGAGCAGCACCACATCGGGTAGAAGGGTTAACTAGCCACTAACAGAGAAGAGGAGGAAGGGGTGAGGGGGCAAGGGGCCGCGGAGGGTGGAGGCCCCGAGGGAGACTCTGCACAGAGTTCTCACTCTCGTGCGTGACTCAGCCCAGTGTCCAGTGGGGTGGATGCATTTTATATTCTCGCCAGCGATGTGTTGGATTACAGCTACCCCACATATTTGCCTTTGCTGGGTATTAGCAGATTTTAATTGTAGCTATTGCAGCAGATGAACAGGGGTGTTTCATCACCGTCTCCATTTGCATTTGTCTGGTAAGCAGTGCTGCTCCTGTCTGTGTGTCTGTTGTTGGAAGGATCCGCTACTCTGAAATCTTTGGGAGCATAATTCCAGGAATCATTTGGGACATCTTCTTTTCCTCCACCATTTCTCCAGTAACGGCTCACCAAGTCCTGTACTTTTCACCCAGTAAACACCTTTGAAACCTATTCCGTACTGCTCCTCTCCACGGTCCCCGCCTAGATCAAGTAGGGGTCACCCCAGTCCGTCTGCCTCAAGAGCTTGATGACCAGCGCACTTGTTTTGCCTTTTCTGTCTTTTGGTGCATTCTCCAACATTCAACGTACCCTCCTCTGGTTGTACCCAGCCTCTGTTGCGAACTCTCAAGCACTTTTCCTAGTTCCTCCTAGGAAAAGACCAAAGTCCCGCACAAACCCGCAGTAGCTGTGCAGGTCTGGCCACTAGCTCCGTTACAGCCTCATCGGACACCATGCAGCACCTCTTTCCTGTGCACCCAGTCACACGGGTCCTGACCTTCCTCTGACATGCCTCCCCTCTGGCCCGGCCTTCCACGTGCTGGTCTCTAGGCCTGATTTCTTCCTCTCTCAACCCTTCTCTTGCTGGCCCTGGCACATCCATCACAGCTCAGTGTACATCATCCTCACATTCTCAGGACATTCTTCCCTGAATTCCCAGAACAAGTCAAATACCCCCTTACCTGCTGTCATCAGGACATGGCCCTCTCGCTTGTAACCAGGACTTTACACATATTCCATGAGTCTTAGGTTCACAACCGCTGCCTCACTGTCTCCTAACCTGTCCTCTCTGGCCCGTGAGTGAGAGGAGGTGCCTGTGAGGGCTCACCCTCATATCCGCAGTGCCTTGAGGGGTGTATGGACTTCAGGAGGTACTAATAAAGCATTTGTTTATTACATTACAAATAAATGTAAAAATGTGTATTTAAAGATAAATCGGATCTAAGTGTTTGGTTGGAGTTGGGAGAATGGGAGTCACTTTTTAAATGGAGTGTGGGGTACTTGGAGTTGCCAAGAGCAAGTGGCGGTAAGAGCAGCGTCAGGAGAGCAACCACCTTCGGGGGTCCGGCCTGGTGCCCACCAGAGGGGCCTGTGGGCTGCAGACACTGGATTGTGCATCTACTTGAAGTGTGTGATGTAAGTGCACTTCATATTTTTAAACCTTTTTAAAAATGAGCTATCATGGAAAGGCCTTTTGGTGAGTGTGCGAGTGAGCACACCCCCAGTGTATGTTTGTATGCATGTGACTTTGTATGTATGTGTGAGTTTGTGCAGGTATGTGTGAGTTCATGTGCGTGCCTGCCCACGTGTGGAAAGCTGAGAAGGAGATGCACTCCATGTGCGGTGTCTACTGAGCAGTGATCAGGCATTCAGTCGAGGCAGGAAACTAACCAAAGGTGAATGTATGAATGTAAATTTCTCCCACTCATCCTCATCATGGAGTTTGCAAAGATACTGAGGATAACCGTAAATTTTCCTCAGTGAAATAGAATTGAGATATGAGATGATGCTATGTGAAAGGTAAGGGTACGGGTGTCCTGGCTGACAATCCTACCCCTGCTTGACAGGGGACCTTAGAGAGCAGAGACCATGTCTTATGCTTACTTATCTCACTCCCTCTAACTTGCACAGGGTTTGCATATAAATGTGTCCAATCAAATTGGAATTCTTTAATTTATTTCCTTGTTACACTTTGCATCAAGGATTTCTGGGTTTGCCTTTTCAGAGTGGAAATAAGGGAGTGATAGGTATGACTTTTTGATTCGTTTTCTGTGGGAAAAATACCAGATTTATTTTGAAATTGCCGTAAGCAAACTTTCTAGACATGAAAGTAGTTTCCCTACAGTGGGAGAGAATTATAGCTTATCACATGAGACCCATGGTACTCAAGGGGTGTTGAGTTCAAAACAGACAAAAAGAACCTTCTCCATTTCCACTTCCCAGCCTTATTTTAAAGCTGGGTGACCCCATGACTCAGTTCTGCCCAGTGGGACCTAAATGGTGGTCCCTGGGAGCTGCGCAGGTGGGTGGAGGTTATGTGCAGAGCTGCCGTTCCTGGTCCCTTTCTTCCTTCTGCCTGGACTGGAAGGGGGATGTGTGCAGGGCAGCAGGTATGTCAGCAGGAAGGAGGCAGCATGCTGAGGGATGACGTGGAATCTAGAAAGCTTGGTTGCTCAAGGACACTGCAGAATCGCTTCCCAGAGATGGGCCCTTCTCTGTGGACTTATGTGAGAAAAAAAAGCAAGTGCTGTGGTTGTGTTTCTGTGGCTAACTTCTTTTGATGTGCAGCTGAAAGAAAGCCTAACTGAAAAGTAAAAATTCCCAGGTTTTTGCCCAAGGGTCCTAGCCCTAACCCCACCGTGCCCAGGTGCTTCAGGGCAAGGCCCCAGCACCTGTGCTGAGCCTGGCCAGACTAGCAAGGCCTCTTCGCTGTTTTCCACATCACAGGCAGGAGTGGGAATGCTATTCAAGCAGCCTGACCAAGGTACCTGCAGGTCTTGCCTGGGAACCTGGAATAGAAGCTTGTTCTCTCTCTACTGAGTGAGAGCGAGGAGGCTGGGGCCTCATCACCACCTGGCCTGCTCCTCCTGGCTGGGCTGCCAGCCTCCTGCAGGGGCTGAAAGAGGAAGAAACAGCAGAGGGAACATGCGTTCTTAGCTACATTATTGATGCCAACCAGACAACCTCAAAGTCCCCTCCATATTTTCATTTCCAATTATGTGGGATAATAAAATAAATGTAAGTTGGATTTTATATTATATAAAACATATATGCTTTGTGGTGACAAAGGCAGGATCCTAGCTTCGGCATTCTGATTCCAAATCCAACTCTACGTATTCCTTCGTCAACATCTAGCGTAGCATTTAACAATAACAGTAATAAAGTGATCATCAACCTCTATTGCACGGGGTAATCAGAACTTACTAGGTGAGGCTCTGACGCAAACAAAAAGGATATTAAGCAGAATAAGATGTGGTTTTTAGGTCTGAGGAGCTGGCCAGGTCATCAGCCATCCATGTGCAGAAGCGAGAGTGACCGCCCTTCCGAGAGGAAATGGAAATGGCTTCCCAGAGGCAGTGATGTTTGAGGCCAGTCTCAGAGAGAAATAACATTGGCTAGGCAGAGAAGAGAAGAGGGAGACGGGCTCTCCAGGCCGAGAGACCCACTTCTGCAAAGGCAGGAGGGCAGGACAGGGTTGAGGAGGAGGCCTGGCACGCTGGGAGAAGCAGGGACACCTGTCCCCGTGAAGCTGCAGCTGCAGCAGGGGCTCCGGCCAGACCACAGCACGCATATAATGAGAAGGACTTTTATTCTGTCTTACTCAGTGGAAAAGCTGATGGATTAATCATCGGATCAATTTTTCACTAAAATAATAATTCTGACAGCAGTTTGGGAATCCATTGGAGTGGGAGGGAGCAAAGGCAAGAAGATCAGAGAGTCACCATTTCTGTAATCCAGGTGAAAGCGCTCGCTGGGAACTCTAAGAGCAGCCCTGGAGAGGCAGTGGGGTACACAGGGCCGTCCCTGGGGACAGCTGCCTGGATCTGGTGGCCCTTTCTCCACTCCCCAAACTTCTTTCTGGAAGGTGTTAAGGGATGAGTTCACTGATGAGAGAAATTGGGGATGCCAAAGTTAGAAAAACACGGAGAGCTGAACCCTGAATAGAAGCCGTTTGGTAAGCTATGAAGCAAAGTCTAAATGGGTACTCAGAACCAAAAGGCCAGGGGCACGCATTGAGAGTGAAGCCCTGAGCCAGAATCAGAGGGAGAAGATGAGCAGGAAGGGAGGGACCTGAGCCGGGACGTGGGGCCGCTGCCCGTGGCTGGCTTCTGTGTCAGCTGTGGCACCATTCCTCAGGAATCGAGCCTGGCTGAGCTTGGAAACAACGCAGAGGAGTCTAACAGGAGCTGCAGATGGGCGGCAACGCCCTTAAACAGACAGACACAGCAGTCGTGACGTGGCCTGGGAGCAGCTGTGATCTGTTTACGGTGAACTGGAACATCTTTGAGACAATCAGGCAGAGCTGCAGGTGACTAATGTGGAATTCAGGAGCGAGGTTCAGAACTGCGGAAGGGGATCTGAGACTCATCACCAGGCAGATGCGACTGGGGTCATCATAAGAATGAGGTCATTCATTCACTGTTTAGTGAGAAGTTGCTATACATGAGGCACCTGAGCTGTGTTCTGCAGTCAGTGGCACAAAATGACCACATTCAAAGATGAGTAAATACTATCCCTGCCTTCTAGCAACTCACAATCTAGCACAGCTTTAGGGATAAAGACAGGCTCAAAACTTCTCTGGGCAGGCAAAAGAAGAGTGTGCTGGTAGAAAAGAGAGGATCATGAGTCTAAAGTCACACATGAGTCAGGAAGACAGAAGTCAACAGCCGTGGATGGGACTGAGAGCAAAAGGGAGGAAGAGTGTTTTGGAGGGGTAGGGAGACTATCTCTACTTGCCCAGAGATCACTAGACCGCTACCAACCCCGAGCTGAAGCGCACACCCCGGCACTCGCCCTTCGTGCCTGGAGTCACCACAGGCACCATGTTGAAGCCGCATCACTTCTGTAGGAGGAACTCAGGAACCCACATCACACTGCTGTCCTGGAAAATGTCACCATGGCTGCTCGTACTGACATTGGCTACAGCCACGGTGAGGGTCCAGTCACCTGCGGCTGGGGCTGCTGAATGGCCCACCTGAGGCAGAAAACGAGTGCTGTCCTCCACCTTCCTACCCTCCACCCAGTATCTCCCACCCAGCATCCTCCCAGAAGCCAGAGTGTGCGAGTCAGGCCTATGGTGCCTAGTCCCCCACTGTATAGAAGCGAGCCCAGAAAAGTGGGAAGGGGCTGGTCCCAGCAGGAGAGTGACCACTCTTGTGGCTTCTCCCTATCCACAAACATTGCCAACCCAGAGATGCGCTTCCATGAGCCATCAGTGAGCACAGCCTCTGGTCTCCGCCTAACACTATGCATTGTCTCCTAAGACCGTCATTCTTTACAATAAGGAGACGTGAGTTCTTACCTGTCAGCATCTGCATCTCTGAGTGGCATAAATTCGAATCAAAATCCAACCTGCATATTTTCTATCTGTAAATCTCATTTGTAAAGATAGTCAAGTTTGCCAGTCCTTAGATACAATTGTAGGAGAAGGGATAAAGGGGAAACAACAAGAAGTAATTTGCTAGTATATGACCTTGTGAAGGTGACTATACAGATGCACATACATGCAGATACACATATGTATATAAATACATATCTACCTATGTCTATACCTATAGCTATACGTCCATCTCTCAAGCAGAAAGAGAAAATAGACATAGGTACAGCAGTCCTCATTTCTGCAATTCGTCTTGAGGTTGCAATTATTATATTTATATGTTCTTTGTTGAATCACTGATTCCACTATCTTGTTGCCCTCAGATGGTATTTAACTGGTTGTAGTTCTTTATCCTGGGAGAGGAAAGTGACCAAAACCTAATTTATAGTAACCTGAATCCTTGCTGTCTTTGTTCTTTCTGAATTGCTGTACCTACCTACTTTTCCTGGCTGATGTTTTTGCGACACTGCAGGGAGTTTATTGAGGTCTATGCATCTTCCTCCTTGGCCCCATTGTAGAGCAACAGTTCTATTTGTGCTTGATAATTTGGAGAAATAAGCAGCAAGAACTCGGTAACTCCTTTCCTTGCTGGACAATTCAAAAATGTAAGGAGCCCCGGAGGACAGTGTGGTTGTGTCAGATTTCAGTGTGGAGCAACCATTGTTGTTTCCACTGATAGACGCATTTTTGCTTTTGGGAGTTGGGATTCTATATCAGGAGACCCAGTGATCCAGAGATGCACACACAAAAAATATTTCTAGTAGGTGATTGGGAGTGGTCATGAAATGGAGGCTTCCAACTTCTTGTCTTTGGCTCCACAGATCAAAATCTGTGGATTCTGTGTTCTGCTTGTGAGAGAGACAGAAACACCGTTGGTAGCTGACTCTAGGCATATAGGATGGCACCCTGGACTCACAGAGAGCTGTCCCCAAGCTGTATGTGATAGAGTTTAGGCAGGACATCACGTGGTTTCTGTAGGAACTTCTGGGTGATGGAGTGTGAGGTGTTGTTGGTGAAAGGGCAGACACCCGCCGTTGCACTATTATGCTCAAGTGGCTTCTCTGGTTAGGAGAAGCATTGAATGGGATAGTGTGATAATTTTGGAAGCATTCTGAAGACCATGGATGGTGGTACTGACAAAATGCTTTCAGGTAAACCCAGTGCAATGCGATTCTCTGTTTCACGAAGAGCAAATCGTTTCTTGCTCCATGATTAAAAAAAAAAAAAAAAAGCCAGGTCCGGTGGCTCATGCCTGTAGTCCCAGCACTTTGGAAGGCCTGGGTGGGCAAATCGTGAGGTCAGGAGATTGAGACCATCCTGGCCAATATGGGGAAACCCTGTCTCTACTAAAAATACAAAAATTAGCAGGATGTGGTGGCACGTGCCTGTAATCCCAGCTACTCAGGAGGCTGAGGCAGGAGACCTGCTTGAACCCGGGAGGTGGAGATTGCAGTGGGCTGAGATCATGCCACTGCATTGCAGCCTCGTGGTGACCGAGTGAGACTACATCTGAAAAATAAAAAGGTTTTAAAGGTGGCTGCCTGGATCCCCTCCCTACTCAGAAATAGTTGTGTTTAAGGGCTCAGCACTGACCCCTTCCATTCAAGATGTGGGTGTTCAGCAGTGACTGATGTGTCTTGAATTGTGCCCCCCCAAAAGAATACCTAACCCCAGTATCTGCAAATGGGACCTTATTTGAAAATAGGGTATTTGCAGATGTAATCAAGTTAAGATGAGGTCATATTAGCTAGGGTGGTCCAGACCCAACAACTTGTGTCCTCATAAAATGAGGGGATTTGGACCAACAGACATACACGGGGAGGAAAGCATGTGAAGACAGAGTTGAGACTAGGGGCGCAGCTGCACCACAAGCAACAGTGAGGATTTTTGGCACCCACCAGAGCTGGGAGATGCAAGGATGGAGGAGCCCCTGGACACTTCAAAGGAAGCACGGCCCTCCTGACTCCTCGAATTCAGACTTCTGGCCTCCAGAGCCGGAGAATCTTCTGTTGTTTTAGGCCATCCCAAGATCTAACACAGTCAGGGCCCACACCAGCCTTGATCAGGAGAGGCAAGCCTGCTGGGTTGAGCCCATGCACAGCCTCCATCTCTGCTGCTGTGACCCTTCTGCAAGCTCACCTCTAACCAGGGACCTGCGTCGGGAAGACGACATGCAGATTTCAAGCAGGAGGCATCTTATCTTCCTGGTTATCTTAAGATGCCCCTGAAGTCTAGTCCATCAGTGAGAGTTCACCAGGGATGCTGACAGACTCACACACGCTGTCTTCCTGATGGATGTGGGCCCCAATCCTCCAGGATTCTTTTCAAGTTCTGTTATCAGGCCAAACAGTGCGAGGCTGCCTATAAATCCACATACATCCATACTTCTGGCCATGTCTCCTTTCTGAAAAAGGAGCCACCAGTGGAGCCATGAGAGTGCCAAGGTGGCACCGGCACTGTGGACATGAGCACTATGGCAACATGGCACCGGCACTGAGGAAAGGAGCGCTATGACAGGATGGCACAGCACTGTGGACAGGAGCTCTGTAACAAGGTGGCCCCGGCACTGTGGACGGGAGCACTGTGATAATGTGGCCCTGGCACTGTGGACGGGAGGGCTGTGACACGATGGCCCTGGCACTGTGGACGGGAGCACTATGACCAGGTGGCCCTGGCACTGTGGGTGGGAGCACTATGACCAGGTGGCCCTGGCACTGTGGGCGGGAGCGCTACAACAAGGTGGCCCTGACACTGTGGACGGGAGGGCTGTGAACACGGTGGCACTGGCACAGCAGCTTGGATCTGCTGCATCTCACCTGGATCCAAGTTAAAATGGACAGCCTTGGCATGGGTTGGTAAACAGATCAGGCAGAGATCCCAAATGTGGTCTGTTTTGTCTCCAAAATCCAAAGACTCTGAAAAGTTAGTCTTTTATTGTTGTAAGTCGTATAAGGTGCACAATGTGTCTCCATGTTCAGGGAATAGTCTGACATTTCCCTGAAAGCTGGAATCTAGAAACATCTGTAGGTCCAAGCCCCTGCTTCCACAGGGTTTGTCTCCCATCATCTGACTTGGCCTGTTTTGGTAAAGTGTAAGTAATTCAGTATGTCTTGAGATATGTGTATGTGATCTATTTTTATATGTATATCCCTATATAGCTGCACAGATAAAGCAGAGTATAAGCCAGAAGATTTATTGTCGACTAAACTAAACAGTTCACGTTGTATCATGAGAGCAGTGGGAAGAAAGAATGTAACAACGATCAGATTTTGCGCTTTGGTGGGACATTCTGGCCACAGTGTGGAGTATGGGTAGAGGGTGTCCAGGCCCCAGGAGATGGGTAAGTAACTGGCTTGTCTGTCTGTGTCAGACCCGAGGGGCCAGGAGTCCCGGCAGCATCCACGGGATGAAGACAAATGGGCAGATTCTGGAGGTGTCAATCAATTATCACTAATTACCAGACATTATTCTAAGTGGTCAGGGGCAAGATGGTGAGTGGGGAGGAGAGTATCCTTTCAGGAAGCTTACAGAGGTGGAAGAGACACGAATACATCACTGCATAAAGTATCGTAAGGAGCTTTGCAGGAGAGGAGCATCATGCTACAGAACCCAAAAGAGGCAAGAAGTCCCTCTCCGGGAGAAAATGCATGGGGTCCAAGAGGGACCTGGGCTCAGCACATAGGAAGGACTGAGAGAGACCAGGGGCATCAGGCAAGAAGAGGGGTCAGAGAATCCAGCAAATGAGGCTGGTGAAGGAAGGAGGCCCAGGCCACGCAGAACAATTGAGGACATGTCAAATATTTGTTCTTTATCTTAAAGCCAATTGGAGGTCAGCAAAAGATGTCAAGTAGAGTGTGTCTTGGTTTGCTTTGACAAAGGTAACTATTATTGTCACTGAAAAATGGAAATTGACCATGGGAGATAAGGTGCCAGGAGACCAGGTGGCAGAGGTTCATTCAAAGTCATTTCCCCAAGGAGAAAGGGGATGGCTCCCGTCTGGGATGACTTCCATTCAAGGGAGGAAATCAGCTTTATGCTCACGTTTGAGTTTGAGGAGATGAAGAGTTGCTTTACAGAAAATGGAGCTGCAACTGTCGAAGAAGCAGGGTGTGAGGTTGGATCTGGCACGGGAAGGACAAAGCAACCTGGGAAGGAAAGCCTGACACGACCCCCGGCAGATGGCACAGTAGAGGTTAAAGAGTCATCCGGGAGATTTAATTTTGGGTGGTGTAGAGGAACCCTCTTAGCCTTCACATCTCAGACAACAAAAGATGGCATGGCTTTTATTTACAGCCTCCAAATAAAAGCATGAACAACCACAGTAACAATGACAAAATTCAACAGTAAACTGCAAAATGGGTAAAAAGCTAGCAAATGAAAATCATGCATATTGTAGTTGTGTGACAAAGTCATTAGAGCAACCTCGTGAGAATGCATATGTTGTATATTTGTTTCCTTTTTACTACGAGAAGGAATATCAAAGGATTAAAAAGCTATGATGTTTTGAAGTGTCAGGTCTAATTCCAACATTCCAATATTTAGAACAAGTTAATGGGGTCGTTTTGACATTACCATTGCATTATTTATATATTTTTAATGAACAAACTTGATTGTTAAGAGTAGTTTTAGGTTTACAGAAAAATTGAGTGGAACGGAGTTCCTGCATACCCCCCCTCCACCTCGCCCCCACGCTTTCCACCATTTTTAACATGTTGCATTGGTGTGGTGCATTATTACAACTGAGGAACTAATGTTGAAACATTATTATTAACTAAAGTCCATAGTTTGCATTAGAGTTTGCTCTTCCTGTTATGGAATTCTATGGGTTTTGACAAATGTCATGTAACTACCGTTATTATACAATACGGAATAATTCCACTGACCTAAAAATTCCCTGTTCTCTACTAGTTCAGCCCTCCCCTCACCAGCCCTTGGCAACCACGGAGCTTTTTACTGTCTCCATAGTTTTGTTTTTCCAGAATGTCCTATAGTTGGAATCATACCATATGTAGCCTTTTCAGATCGGTTTCTTTCACTTAGTGATATGCATTTAAGGTTGCTCCATGTCTTTTCATGACGGGATAGCTCATTTCTTTTTAACACTGAATAATATTTCATTGTCTGGATGGACTCGTTTATCCATTCACCTGCTGAAGGACATCTTGGTTGCTTCCAGTTTTGGCAGTCATGAATACGGCTGCTATAAACATCAGTGTGCAGATTTTTGTGTAGATAAGTTTTCAATTCATTTGGGTAAATACCAAGGAATACGAATGCTGGATCATATGGTAAGAGTATATTTAATTTTATAAGAAAATGCCAAACTGTCTTCTAAAGTGGCTGCACCATTTTGCATTCCTAGCAGCATGAATGAGAGTTCCTGTGGCTTCACGTCCTCACCAGCATATGGTCTTACCAGAGTGCTGGGTTTTATACTTTCTTTGGTGAGGTGTCGATTTAGGCTATTTGGCCACTTTCTGATTAGGCTGTTGTGTTTTCTTACTGTTAAGTCTTAAAAGTCCTTTGTGTAACTTGGATGTCCATGATCAGATATGAGTTTTGCAGAATTTTCTCCCAGTCTGTGGCTTGCCTTTTCATGCTCTTAACAGTGTCTTTTGCAGAGCAGAAGTTTTTAATTTTAGTGAAGTCCAACTTCTCTTTTTTTCATGGATTGTGCTTTTGTATGGAATTTGTCATAATTGCATTTTGATATGGTTTGTTTGATTTGAGAAGAATTTTCTTCAGTGTTATTATCTGAATTTATGTTAATTTTTACAGGATTGGAAATATACAAATATACATGTAATTTTTAAAGGTGGCAACGTCATCTTTTATTGTAAGTTAAAGTCCTTTTGTTGTCTTTATAGATTCATATTGTGTTATTTTTGTTGTTATCATTATTATTGGACTTGTTAGTATTAAGTAGCTATTTTGGCAGAAAGAGGAGTCACACTCTTTACCTTTGCCATCCAATGCTTCACGTCCTGTGAGTTAAAGAAAAATAATTTGTGTGTAGAAATTATGATTTGCATCAGATTTCTGCTTCAGCACAGCTCATGGTTAGGGACTGGGTTAGCAATAATATATCAATAATGTCATAGTAAAAACTAATATATTATTTTCTCAGCTTCGACCTGGATTGTATGGGCATCCTGTATTTTGGCCTTGAACTGTTACATATTAGACGTTATGTTTTATTATTTACAGGCCTGTGCTCTTTCAAGGCCGTCACAATCCCTGGTTTCAGCAAATGAAGGTTTGCACAGTGCTTCACTCAGACAGCTGGGGGGCTCCTTGCTTCTTATCCAGATGTCTGCTGTGATACTGTAAGACACTGTTTCCTCCAAGAACCTTTCCTGAGTAATCATACTTAAAATTCCTCCTGTTGTCCCTCTGACCCTTTTATCTGCTTTTCACCTTTCTTGTTAGCTTGGATGCTGAAAACCCCATGGTTTTTCTGCCTGCCTGCTTAGTGTCTGACTCTTCTGGGAAACACGCTCTCCAAGAGGGCAGGGATCGTCTCTGCCTGGTACAGCAGGCTCGCTAGTAATTGATAAATACTTGTGAATTAATCAGAGTCACCAGTGTGCAAGCTACTTTGTCAAACTCCTTTTATGGATTTACCAAGCATGTGTCTGGCACAGGCAATTTCTATATGTTTGTTTTGGGTAATATTACAGCAAGAACAGGACTAAACATTTTTATTTGATGCTACTATCCACCTTGTTCATTAGACCTGGCAGGTGGTTCTTTGTTCATTTCATAAATTTTAAAAACTCTTAATTTTTTCTCTTGCCCAGAAGATCTTCTTTTTGGTTTATAGTAATTCTCCAATACCATTTTGTCTCTTTTAAGTTAATGTAAATTTAAAACAGAGGAAAAAAAAGAATCAAAGGAAATCAGCACCCCGGTTTTCAAAACATGTGATGTCTGAGGGACAGAGACCAGTATTTCCATCACTAAAAGAACTTGAAAATACGAGATATCGTATGACTTGCAGGTAACTTTCAGAAGCCAATTGGTATAGTAAAGGTTCCAAAATGTCCGTGTGGGGAAAAGAAAACAATCAAACAACAATAATAACAAAACCCCAGGTCAGCTCTATTTAAGCCAGGCTTTTACAGATGTATTTGATCTGTTTTACTTAAAAGCATCTTAATGTTCCTTGGATCTAGTTTTCCAAAGAATATTCTTTATAAAATGTTGCTTTTTTGCATTGTTTGTTAATTTGTTTAATGAGGAAACAGTTTTACAGGCTGGCTGAAGTTAAAGGTGTAGGCAGTGCTCCTTTGTTATTTGATGTGAGCAAGACTTCATGTAACAAGTCTGGTTATGACTCATGATCAAAAAACAAAACAAAACAAATCAAAATAAAAAAACAACAAAAACGAAAAAACGACAAAACAAAACAAAGAAAACCACCTCTCTCATGTCACCCTAAATAAAAGCAGAGTATAATGTAAATCGCTAATAATTCTTATGATTTCCCTAATTCCAAATGTGAATTGAAGCACACCTTAACCAGATGCCGAATACCTGGAAATGCATTCTGGAAAACACGCAGAATGACTGGATAACAATTTTTTCTTACACTATCTGTCATGTGCGAATATCACTTCTTCAGAGAGGCCTTCTCCCATCTCCAATCTCAAATAGCCACTTCTCTCCAAGGCACTCTCCAGACTGCCACGTTATTTTTTGTACTCATAGCATGTGACGATAGCTCCAGTAATTTTTAGTGATGCACTTGCCATTGTCTGCTTCCCTGAGTCTATCTACTCTAGAATAATTTCCTGGAGGAGTCCCATTCACTGCTTTGTACTCAGCAGCTAGAAAATGACCCAGAGCATGTCAGGGCTCTATAAATAACTGATGCACAAACACAGATGCTAAGTTCTTGACTCAGGATGCAATTAAGCCACAACTTTCTACATGAATTTAAAGTCTAACGTGTCTTAACTGGGCAGAGCATGGACCAAGCACACCAAGCAGATTATCCAACTGTGAAATGAGTAAGTCCTGTGTCTCTGATGTTAGCCTGTTGGAAATGCTGTGTTGAATGCTAGGGAAAACACTTGTAGCATAAATTACTGCACTTATCATCTAACAATCCTTAACAGCATAGGTACATTTTATAATTTAGAGAATTCTGGCTTTTGAGTTTATCATCTATTACCCCAAGAACCATCACCTTAGTTAGATTTACATTGAGCTGATTAGTTTTGAATAGGTTCATTTAGAAAATTTAGACTTATTTTAATGAACTGTGAGGATAGTTACCTGTTTCAAGTAGACTCAATGGAATTTTAAGACTCAAATGATTAGTCTCTAATCTAGGTTATCTATTTAAATGAAAGGAGTTAAGATGACAAACTTTCCAAATACTGCTTTGATTCAATTAGTTAAAAGTAACTTTATCAGACTGTTCAAATTTTATCTATTTTTAATCAATCAGAGATGTCAACCATTAAGAAGAAAATCCTCCCCACCTCATTTAATTTCAAATATGAAACACTTGACTTAGTGGGCAGATATGTATGTAACTTGCTTCTCTTTGTGATAGGGACTGTATCTGTAAGCATCTCTGTCTGCATGGGATGTGTGCTTGAGGTGGGGCTATACGTATGTGGAACATTCTTTTTTTAAAAATATGTCATTGAGCTATGTCACACACCATACAACACAAAATTCACCCATTTAAAGTGTTTATTTCAGTGTTTTTAAATATATCCATAGATTTGTGTAACCACAACAGCCATCAATTTAAAACATTTTCATCACCTCAAGAAAAAACTCCATACATTTTAGCTGTAACTCTCCTATCTTCCAATCTCTATACTGTCCCCTGCCCTAAGCAAGAATGAATATACTCTGTGACTATATGGATTTTCTGTTCTGAATATTGTTATAAATGGAATTACACAATGCATGGTCTTGTGTAGCTGGTTTCTTTCATTTAGAATAAAGTTTTCTAGTTCATCTAAGTTGATGCATGTATCAGTACTTCATTCCTTTCCACAGCCAAATAATACTCTATTGTGTGGATATTTCATATTTTTTATTCATTTGTCAAATGATGAGCTTCTGGACTGTGTACACTTGTTAACTTTTATGAACAATGCCGCTATAAATATTCATGTTCAACTTAATATTCATGTTCAACTTTACCTATAGGCATATGTTTTTGTTTCTCTTAGGTATATAGCTAGGAACAGAATTGCTGTATCATAAGGTGACTCTATGTTGCATCATGTGAGGCACTACCAGACTATTTTCCAAAGGAGCTGGACCATTTCCACCAGTAGTGTGTGAGAATCCTGACTTCTCATGTATTATGCTTATCAGCACTTGTTATTATTCAACTTTTTAATTCCAGACATCCTATTGGATGGAAGTGGTATCTCATTACACTTTGATTTCACTTAATTTAATCTGATGACTAAAAAGTACAGCATCTTTACATGTGCACATTGGCTATTTATATACGTTCTTGGTAGAAATGTATATTCTGATCTTTTGTCAACTTTTCAGCTGTGTTATTGTCATCTTATTATTGAGTTGCAAGTATCCTTTAGATGTTCTCATACCAGTGGCTTATCTAATACATGATCAGTAAAAGCTTCTTCTTATCCTGTGGGTTGTCTTTTCTTTTTCTTAAAGCATTCTTTAAAGTGTGGATTTTAATTTTGATGAAGTCCAATGTATCTATATTTTATTTTGTTGTTTGTGATTTTGATGTCATATGTAAGAATTATTTGCCAAACACCTAGTTATGGAGATTTATTTGTATGCTTCTGCCTAACAATTTTATGTTTATTGAACTTAGGCCTTTGGTCCATATGGAGTTAGCTTTTGCATATGGTGTGAGGTAGGGGTCCAGTTTCATTCTTTTGCATGTGGTGGCAGCCTCATTTGTTGAAAAGACTATTCTTTCTCAGTTCAATGGTCTTGATACCCTTGCTGAAGGTCAATTGGCCATAGGTATAGGTTTATTTCTGGGTTCTCAATTTTATTCCATTGATCTACATTTCTGTCTTTCTATAATATCCCACTGGCTTCATCACTATTACTTTGTAATAAGTTTTCAAACCATGAGGTGTGCATTCTACTCTGTTCCTCTTTTTAAAAAAATATTTTGGCCATTCTAGATTTCTTGGAATTTTTTGTGAATTTTATAATCGATGTGTCAACTTCTACCAAAAAGTCCACTGCGATTCTGGTAAGGCTTGTGTTCCTATTGCCATTTCCTCAAGCTCAGAGACTCTCTCCAGAAAAGTCCAGTCTACTAACAAGCCCACCAAGGGCATTCTTCATTTGTTGCAGTGTTTTTGATTTCTAGCATTTCTTTCATATTCTTTCTTAGATCTCTCTACTTAGATTACCTGTGTTTTTGTGTGTTGTCAAAATTTCCACTAGAACACTTGGCATATTAATCATGATTATTTTAAATTTCTGGTCTGATCATTCCAACATTCTTGCCTCATCTGACTCTGGTTTTGATGTTCACTCTGTTCACTGTGTCTCTATTTTTGCCTTTTAGTGTGCCTTGTAATTTTCTGTTGAAAGCTGGACATGACATACTCGGTGAAAGGAGCTTCTTCAAATCAGTCTTCAGTGATGTAGAAGTCAGGTGTGGGGAGGGAAGCATCTCATGGTCCTGGGAGCTGGTTTCAGTGTTTGACGATTCTGTGACCTGGACTGTGACATTCACATGTGCTTCTTATCCCCTCCCCTTATGTGTGACATGATGGCTATAGGTGCCTGGAGTTGACTATTTGCCTTCTCCCAGGTTAGCTGGGTTCTGATAAAATCCTGATAGTTTAAGTTCTGATAAAATAGTTTCTCCTGAGGCAGACACTGTGAAAAAAGACAGAGTGCTCTGACATATTTCAAGTGTGTTACTTTTCACTTTACCTTGTTGGATTTTTCTCTGATCATCACTGTGAAGACCTGGTAGGCTCCCAGAGATAGAGCTTACAAAGGGTGAGGGACCCCATGATTGGGTCCCCGTGTGTTTTTAACTGTCAGACTTGTCCACACTGCTGTAGAAATTTGTGGTTATGGCTCAGGTAATCCCACCCTCTACCGGTTTTCTTTGAGGTTCTGCTCACAGGCTTGTCCTCCAGTGAGCTGTAATTCTCTGTGTCTTCTTCTCTGTCTTTCCAGTTTTGGGGGCAGAAGATTGTCCTGTGATATCAGCATTTAATAAAAACCCCACTAACTAAAACACATGATGCAGAAAAAGAGTATGTCAGATGTTTAAGCCAGAGTATTACAGGAATGCAGCTGATTATTAAACTAGGTTTTACATTACCAAGTACCTCAGCTCCCTTCAATGTGGATAAGTCCCCATCAAACTCTATGGAACTTTCACAACCCAGGAAAAAAAATAGCCTGTCATTATGTTTTTAATTCCTTGTTCTCCCTTTCTCAATCAATTCATCAACACATGTTTATGAAAAATAAGACTCTGGCTAGATGTCTTTGTACTCCTAGGATGACTTTGGTAATGAACCTTCCTCCTCCTCATGAATTTATAGAAAGAAATCCTGAACAAGTTTTAGTTATAACCATCAGCCTAACTGATTGTGTAGAAAAATCCCTAACTTCAGGACCACATCTCCAAAGAAAGCAACTATTAATTAGAATCTGTTGGTGCAGACAGATAGGGAGCTATAATTCTCAGGTGTGCGATGCTCCTGTTGCTCTAGGTTAGTTTTCTCTTGTTTGAAAGTTATGATCTTAAGAAGAAATAGAAATCGATTACACTTTTAAAAATCAAATAAAAAATTAAGGCTAAATACTATTTTTTAAGAGGCTACACAGTGGTCTTAGGATACTACAAGTCAGAAACATTTTAAATCATGTGTGCTGAGACTCCTCTTTAATAAAGAGTTTAAATAGAGATATGAAAGATGAAAATGTAAATTGTGCAGAAATGTACATACTGACCCCAATTTAAAAGGCCAGGGTTGGAAAGGCTTTTCCCTGAAAGCAATGAGCCTGCTGCACCAATAGGCCTTGAAACCTCAGAAAATAAATTAGTGAAGGGAGTTTGCAAGTGCAGAATCTGTTGAGCACTTCATAAGAAGATTAGTATATAGTACATCCATAATCAGTGAAAAACATCTTGGTGTTTATGTTTATCAAATCTCCTCATTAAATTAATATTATTAAGAATCTTTAATTTTCAGTTATTCTTAATGCTTTTTAAAATAAAAAAAATTGTAAGGTATGATATATGCTTTTTTCTTGAAGATTTCATGTATTTTTATTTTTAGACATTATATCTGCCATAGTTTGGACATGGTTTGTTACAACCAAATATCACCTTAAAGTTACATTGAGCTACCATCTCACACCAGTTATAATGGCTATCATTAAAAAACCTGGAGACAACAGATGCTGGAGAGGATGTGGAGAAATAGGAACACTTTTACACTGTTGGTAAGAGTGTAAATTAGTTCAACCATTGTGTAAGACAGTGTGGCAATTCCTCAAGGATCTAGAAATAGAAATTCCATTTGACCCAGCAGTCCCATTACTGGGTATATACCCAGAGGATTATACATCATTCTATTATAAAGACACATGCACACGTATGTTCATTGCAGCACTGTTTACAATAGGAAAGACCTGGAACCAACCCAGATGCCCATCAATGATAGACTGGACAAAGAAAATGTGGCACATATACACCATGGAATACTATGCAGCCATAAAAAATGATGAGTTCGTGTCCTTTGTAGGGACATGGATGAATCTGGAAACCACCATTCTCAGCAAACTGGTGCAAGAACAGAAAACCACACACCGCATGTTCTCACTCATAGGAGAGTGTTGGACAATGAGAACATATGGACACAGGGAGGGGAACATCACAAACTCGGGTAAGTTAGGCGGTAGGGAGCTAGGGGAGGGACAGCGGGGGGGATATTGGTGAGGGATAACACTGGGAGAAACACCTGATGTAAGTAACGGGGGGATGGAGACAGCAAACCACCATGGCATGTGTGTACCTGTGTAACAATCCTACAAGATCTGCACATGTACCCCAGAACTTAAAGTACAATTAAAAAAATATCTGATCCTTGATGGTGGCTGGCAAGATGGCCAAATAGGAACAGCTCGAGTCTGCAGCTCCCAGTGAGATCAACGCAGAAGGTAGGTGATTTCTGCATTTCCAACTGAAGTACCCAGCTCATCTTATTGGGACTGGTTAGACAGTGGGTGCAGCCCATGGAGGGTGAGCTGAAACAGGGTGGGTCACCACCTCACCTGGGAAACACAAGGGGTAGGGGAACTCCCTCCCTTAGCCAAGAAAAGCCTTGAGGGATTGTGCCGTGAGGAATGGTGCACCCTGGCCCCCATACGACGCTTTTCCCATGGTCTTTGCAACCCACAGACCAGGAGATTCCCTTGAGTGCCTACACCACCAGGAGCTGGGTTTCCAGCACAAAACTGGGTGGCCATTCGGGCAGACACCGAGCTAGCTGCAGGAATTTTTCTGTCATACCCCAGTGGTGCCTGGAACACCATCAAGACAGAACCATTTACTCTCCTGCAAAGAGAATTGAAGCCAGGGAGCCAAGAAGTCTAGCTCAATGGATCCCACCCCCACAAAGTTCAGCAAGCTAAGACCCACTGGCTTCAAGTTCTCACTCTCAGTACAGCAGTCTGAAGTCGACCTGGGCTGCTTGAGCTTGGTAGGGGGAGGGCGCGCACCATTACTGAGGATTGAGTAGGCCGTTTTCCTCTCACAGTGTAAACTGAGAGGAGCCCAATGCCATTCAGCAAAACCACTGTAGCCAGACTGCCTCTCTAGATTTCTCCTCTCTGGGCGGGACAGCTCTGAAAGAAAGGTAGCAGCCCCAGTTGGTGGCTTATAGATAAAACTCCCATCTCCCTGGGACAGAGCACCTGAGGGAAGAGGTGGCTGTGGGCACAACTTCACCAGAGTTAAACATTCCTGCCTGCCAGCTCTAAAGAGAGCACTGGATCTCCCAGCACAGTGCTTGATCTCTGCTAAGGGACAGGCTGCCTCCTCTAGTCCCATGCCTCCTGACTAGAAGAAACCTCCCAGCAGGGATCAATAGACACCTCATACAGGAGAGCTCCAGCTGGAATCTGGTGGGTTCCCCTCTGGGATAAAGCATCCAGAGAAAGGAACAGGCAGCAATCTTTGCTGCTCTGCAGCCTCCACTGGTGATACCCAGGCAAATAGAATCTGGAGTAGACTTCCAGCAAACTTCAGCAGACCTGAAGCCGAGGGGCCAAACTGTTAGAAGGAAAACTAACAAACAGAAAGGAAGAGCATCAACATCAACGAAAAAGATGTCCATGCCAAAACATCATCCAAAGCTCACCAGCATCAAAGACCAAAGGTAGATAAATCCATGAAGATGAGAAAAAACCACAAGGTACCAGAATTTCTGGAACACACCTAAAGCAGTGTTTACAGAAATGCCCACAGAAGAAAGCTGGAAAGATCTAAATTCGATGGCCTAATATGACAATTAAAAAAACTAAAGAAGCAAGAGCAAACAAATTCAAAAGCTAACAGAAGACAAGAGATAACTAAGATTAGAGCAGAACTGAAGGAGATAGAGACAGGAAAACCCCTTCAAAAACTCAATAAATTCAGGAGCCGTTTTTTTGAAAAGATTAACAAAATAGACCACTAGTCAGACTAATGAATAAGAAAAGAGAGAAGAATAAAATAGACACAATAAAAAATGATTAAGAGGATATCATCACTAATTCTATAGAAATACAAACTACCATCAGAGAATATGATAAACACATCTATGCAAATAAACTAGAAAACCTAGAAGAAATGGATAAATTTCTGGACACGCACATTCTCCCAAGACTAAACCAGGAAGAAATTGAATCCCTGAATAGACCAATAACAAGTTCTGAAATTGAGGCAGTAATTAATAGCCTGCCAACCAAAAAAAGTCCAGGACTAGATAGATTCATAGCCAAATTCTATTAGAGGTACAAAGAGGAGCTGGTACCATTCCTTTGAAACTATTCCAAACAATGGAAAAAGAGGGACTCTTCTCTAACTCATTCTATGAGGTCAGCATATCCTGATACCAAAACCTGGCAGACACACAACAAAAAAGGAAAATTTCAGGCCAATATCCCTGATAAACATTGATGCAAAAATGCTCAATAAACTACTGGCAAACCGAATCCAGCAACATATCAAAAAGCTTATCCATCATGATCAAGTAGATTTCATCCCTGGGATGCAAGGCTCTTTCAGTATATGCAAATCAATAAACAGAATCCATCACATAAACAGAACCAATAACAAAAACCACATGATTATCTACATAGATGCAGAAAAGGCCTTCAACAAAATTCAACAACTCTTCATGCTAAAAACACTCACTAAACTAGATATTGATGGAACACATCTCAAAATAATAGAGCTGTTTATGACAAACCCACAGCCAATATCATACTGAATGGACAAAAGTTAGAAGCATTCCCTTTGAAAACTAGCACAAGACAAGTATGCCCTCTCTCACCACTCCTATTCAACATAGTATTGGAAGTTCCTGCCAGGGCAATCAGGTAAGAGAAAGAAATAAAGGGTATTCAATTAGTGAGTGAGGAAGTCAAATTGTCTCTGTTTGCAGATGACATTATTATATATTTAGAAAACGCCATCGTCTCAGCCCAAAATCTCCTTAAGCTGATAAGCAACTTCAGCAAAGTCTCAGGATACAAAATCAATGTGCAAAAATCAAAAGCATTCCTACACACCAATAATAGACAGAGAGCCTAATCATGAGTGAACTCTCATTCACAATTGCTGCAAAGAGAATAAAATATCTGGGAATACAACTTACGAGGGATGTGAAGGACCTCTTCAAGGAGAACTACAAAACACTGCTCCAGGAAATAGAGAGGTCACAAACAAATGGAAAAACATTCCATGTTCATAGATAGAAAGAATCAATATTGTGAAAATGGCCATACCGCCACAGTAATTTGTAGATTCAATAAAATCCCCATCAAGCTACCACTGAGTTTCTTCACAGAATTGTAAAAAACTACTTTAAATTTCATATGGAACCAAAAAGAGCCCCCATAGCCAAGTCAGTCCTAAGCAAAAAGAACAAAGCTGGAGGCATCACCCTACCTGACTTCAAACTATACTACAAGGCTACAGTAACAAAAACAGCATGGTATTGGTACCAAAACAGATACATAGACCAATGCAACAGAACAGAGGCCTCAGAAATAACAACACACATCTATAACCATCTGGTCTTTGACAAATCTGACAAAGACAAGCAATGGGGAAAGAATTCCCTATTTTATAAATGATGTTGGAGAACAGGCTAACCATATGCAGAAAGCTGAAACTGAATCCCTTGCTTACACCTTATACAAAAATAAACTCAAAATGGATTAAAGATTTAAATGTAAGACCTAAAACCATAAAAACCTTAGAAGAAAACCTAGGCAATACCATTCAGGACATAGGCATGGGCAAAGATTTCATGACTAAAACACCAAAAGCAATGGCAACAAAAGCCAAAATTGACAAGTGGAATCTAATTAAACTGAGGAGCTTCTGCACAAAAAGAGAAACTATCATCAGAGTGAAGAGGCAACCTACAGAATGGGAGAAAATTTTTGCAATCTATCTATCTGACAAAGGGCTAGTATCCAGAATCTATGAGGAACTTAAAGAAATTTACAAGAAAAAAACCAAACAGCCCTATCAAAAAGTGGGTGAAGTATATAAACAGATGTTTCACAATAGAAGACATTTATACAGCCAACAAACATATGAAAAAAAGCTCATCATCACTGATCACCAGAGAAATGCAAATCAAAACCACAATGAGATACCATCTTATGCCAGTTAGAATGGCGATCATTAAAAAGTCAGGAAACAACAAATGCTGGAGAGGATGTGGAGAAACAGAAATGCTTTTTCACTGTTGGTGGGAGTGTAAATTAGTTTGACCATTGTGGAAGACAGTGTGGAGATTCCTCCAGGATCTAGAACCAGAAATCCCATTTGACCCAGCAATCCCATTACTGGGTATATACCCAAAGGTTATAAATCACTCTACTGTAAAGACACAGCACTATTCATGATAGCAAAGACTTGGAACCAACCCAAATGACCATAAATGATAGACTGAATAAAGAAAACATGACATATGTACACCATGGAATACTATGTAGCTATAAAAAAAGATGAGTTAATGTCCTTCTCTGGGACATGGATGAAGCTGGAAACCATTCTCAGTAAACTAACCCGGGAACAGAAAACCAAACACCGCAAGTTCTCACTTATTAAGTGGGGGTTAAACAATGAGGACACATGGACACAGGGAGGCAATATCACATACTGGGGCCTGTTGTGGGGTGGGCAGCTAGGGGAGGGATAGCGTTAGGAGAAATACCTAATAGAGATGATGGTTTGATGGGTGCAGGTAACCACTGTGGCAGGCAGATGCCTATGTTACAAACCTGCACATTCTGCATATGTATCCCAGAACTTTAAGTATAATAATAGTAAGAAGAATAAGAATAATAAATCTGATCCTCAATCTTGGAGGTAGGGCTTAATGGGAGGTGTTTGGGTCTGGGGGTAGATCTGTCAAAAATAGATTCACCCCTTTCCTTGAGGGTGAATGATTTCTCCCTCCATTAGCTCCCACGGGAGTTGGTTGTTAAAATGAGCCTGGTACCCCCACCTGCTTCCTCTCACACCCTGTGATCTCTGCACTCTGGCTCCCCTTCATCTCTGGCAGAACTAGAAGCCACTTGAGGGTCTCATTAAATGCCCAATCTTGAGCTTTCCATCAAGCAGAACTGCAAGCCAAATAAACCTCTGTTATTTGTAAACTACCCAGCCTTAGGTATTCCTTATAGCAACTCTAAGTGGACTATGATAATACTTATTTTGAGAAAAAATGGAATAAATGAAACACTCATACAGTCCTGGTGGGAGTACAACCACTTTGGAAAGTTGTTTAGTATTAGGCACTTATATTGTTCATACCTGTCTATCTATCTATATCATAATCTACAATTTTACTCCTAGTTTTATGTCAAACAGCTCCAAGATTCATAACCCGAAAATGGAAACAATCCAAGTCTCCAACACTAGAATACTCAGGTACCTTGGTGTGTATCCATGTGCATGGCATGACATGGTCATATGACATGATGTATGACATGCCCTAATAAGACGTGAAATGGTGTGATATGAATGCTGTAACACGACCCAGGGTAGAGCACAACAGTGAGAGTGAGCACACTGCGGCTCCATTTACATGGAAGAATCTCAAAAGCATGATGTTCAGCAACAGAAACCAGAGAGAAAGGAGCACATACTGTTTTACTCATATAAAGTTCAAAACTGGCAGCACAGGCCTGTGAATTAGAAGCCAGCAAAGTGATTTCCTCTTGCAGTCACTGGGCAGGAACACACAGGAATGTTGGCAATGTTAGCTCTCATGACTTGGACGGCTTTCCAGAAGTGGTCATTTATGATTATTCATTTAAGTTACCAAGCTGTATATTTATGATCTGTTCACTTCTACTTATGGCTTATGATATGCTCACTTTGGTTTAACAACGTTTTAAAAATGAATAAGAGAGTTAATTAAAAAGGCTATGTTGAGACCAGGGCACAGGAGTTCAAAAGGATCCAGGCACGATGAGCCATTTGGAGAACTTTACTTTTTGCTCAGAGAAAAATGGGAGCCATTGGAGAGCCTTGAGTAGAGGAGTAAAATGGTCTGATTTATATTTGTTAAAATGATCATTCTGGCTTCTGTGATAAAAATATACTGTGGGTTGAGACGAGAGAACAGGGTGAGGTGAAGACTGCGTGCATTGCCAATTCTGATGCATTTTGCTGAACTGCTCTCCCTAGAATCTGAAACTTCTCCACATCATCCTCTGCACAATGGGCTCTCCAGATGTTGAATAGTTGCTCATTTGATGAGGAAAAGCGATAGCTGAAGGCAGTTTTAATTTACATTTCTTGCATTAGGGGTGGGATTTATCTCTTTTCACATATTTGAGAGCCATCTGCAGATCCTTCTCTATCAACTGTCTGCATATCCATGCCCATTTTTTCTATTGCTTCATCAATATGTTTTCTATTACATATTTGGGCATACCCATTGCATATTAAGGGAATTAACCATCATCTGTGATTTGAGCTACAGCTACATTTTTATTTCTGGAATTAAACTTAAAAAGGGCTTCCCCACTCAAAGATTATTATAGAAATAATGCCAATAGTAATCTGAAAACTCAATGTTTTCTTTTAGTACTTTTGTAATTTGTTTTTTCTTAAAGCTTAAATCATGGTTTTACTTATAACTTATTTTTGGCATAAAATTTTCAGAAAACAATCTGAGGTTTTTTTTTTTTCTAAGATCAGCAGAGTATTAAGGAACGTAATGGTTTTTTGAAATCCATTGCCTGATTTGAATTCTAGCCCTGCCGATCTCTAGCTCTGGAACTCTGGGCAATCACTTAATGAGTCTGTGCAGCTTGTTAACTGGAAAGTGAGGATAACAGTAATATCTACTTCTGAGGGTTGTTTTAATGACTAAATTAGCTTATAAACATCAGTTAAGATACACAGAACAGTGCCCATGCATATAAACATTCAATGAACACTAATATTATTTCCATTAATTGAGTTAATGAGTTAATTGTGTATCCAACACTCCCCACTTAATTTGTTGTGCTATTAATAGCAAATCATAGCTTTAGATTATGTTTTGGACTTTTCAGTCTTTTTTATGGATCATGATCACTAGTCATGAACTGGTATCACATTATTTGACTTATTGTAGCTTTAAAGTGAACTCTACCTTAAGCACAACAAATAATTTCCTACCCCACTGTTTTCTTCTGCAAAACGCTCATGGGCATTGCTACTTGTCTATTTTTACACACCCTTTAAAACAAGCCTGTTAACAAAAAACAAATCCTGATGCTATTTTACTAAATCATGTTGTTTTTGAATTAACATGGGAAAAATTGAAATGTTTCTGATAATAATTTCTGAACAAGTATGTGCTGTATCGTTTAGTCCCTTAAGAGGGTTTTCTAGATCTTCGTGTATTGAAATTGCCTCTGCCACCTTAATTTTATTCCTCGACATCACAGCTCCTTATTACCAAGGCAAGCAGAGTGTGCATTGCTATGCCTGCCCAGTGCCTTTCTGGGCACTGCTCTGTGGGTCAGCCCAACCACCCAGCCCACCTGGCCCTGCCCAGGGCTTTGTCACCTGCCTTCCTCACTGCCTGGTTTGTGTTTGGCTTTGTATAAGGAGAGGTATCAATGACAGGTGACCACAGGGTCCCTGTATTTCCCCTGCGGTGACCTGGTGCTAAGTTTTGGGAAGTGACTGAGCATCTCTGTGACTAGAGCTACCTGCTGGGCATCATTTTCCTTGACCCAAGCTCCATGGACATTATTCTCTCTTCCTGCTCCCTGGGGTCCAGGGGTGGGACAACTTCTTCTTATATCTTAATGTTCTTTGTTGGTTTATTTTTGTTCTCTGAATCACTCCTTTATTACGTTCTCTCTGAAACCCCAGCTGATGTGTCCTCTGCTTCTTGTTAGTACCCTGAAAGTCACGGATAGTTTTCATCACATTGTCTAAACAATTGTTTCTATACATAAAGCATATGAATATCTGTAAGCTTATTTTTTTATTAAGCTTCCTTCTTCACATTTCTCATTATTTAAAATATTTGTTCTATTGCCCTCTTTAGTTTTTCTGATAACATCATTATTAAATAAAGATAATTTTTCTTCTTTCAGTTTTATCTTTTCTTGATTTATTTTTTATTTTTTTGTTGTTGTGGTTGGGGGGAAAGGAAGGGGTGATTTATTCGGCCGGGAGCAAGGTGGCATAGTTGCCTAACAGCCAAGCTCCACTAACAAAGGAAACCTCTGCCTTTATATAGACTTACAACTCTAGATATTACATGTGAAAGGGTCTTGGGTTTACAGTCTTAGAAAGTACATGTGATGGGGTCGTGATTGATGAAGTAAGTGTGGGGTGTTTGAGCAAGATTGAATGGGAGCAACAGAGGGTGTTTCTCCACATCGCCCCCACCCTTAAGATCGCCTGAGATCGTAAAGGGGAGGCGGGTTGATCTTTAACCTCAGGCCACTGACCTCACGCCTGCTATGTCTCAACTTTTACTTCCTCCTTCTTTAAGCCAAGAGACAGGAAAGAGGGGTTTCTTTCCTCACTTCCCCCTTTGAGAACCTCACATACTAGTGATAGTGGGGGGTTCTCATTCTCAGCGTCACTACTGGGTCATTCTGTGAGATCAATGGATAGTGCTGTATATAATATACTTGTGATGAAGTTTTCTGATGAGCTACAGTGGTAACAAACCTTATAATTATTTGGAGAAACAAGAGTAGCCAGCAGGGCAACAGTAAGCAAGGACCTATCACCAACAGTGCACCTACGATGAGGGTTTTAAATCCTCCCAGGGATGAGCACAAAACTCCAAATAAAGGCTCAGGTTAAAACCATACCAAACTTGCACGGGCACATGTGCCACTTTTGTCATGTCTTTTGTGATATTTCTTACCTACGCAGTATGGGTACACATAGGACATTCATCCAAAGCTTCCCCCCATTCTAAGTTTGCCACAAGGGCTAACATGATTAAAATAGTAAGCAACATTTTATGCCAGGCATGGGCAAGGAATGTGCTTCAAGGAACAGCAACAATGACAACATAACAGTAAAACAGTGAATATTACTAGCATAGCACCAAGTATTAAGATTTAATCCAAATTTACTTATCCGACAAGGACTGCTCAGGCTTCGGCCATGCGCTGACTAGTCAGCTTCAGGTTGTGTGACTAGAGCAGGGCTCGATGAGTCCTCAGGATTCATCACATTTGAGACAGAACTGGGCTGGTCTTCATTCTTGTCCTTGTTGACGATGCACCTCAAAGTCAGCCTGGTAGAGTGCTCTGGATCTGGTAGGCTAGTGTTGATTTATTTTTAAGTCCCGCTCCCCAGTTCCAATTAGATTGGCTAATATCTTCACATAAAATCAAGTGGAAGGGATAGCATTCATTCTTGCTTTTGATTTTACTGAAAGTGCTTCAAGTGTCTTTCCATTAGAAAGACCATGGCCGTGGCAGCTTGTATCATCCAACACCTGCCCAGATGCAGGATGCCTTTCACAGAGTGCTGCTGGGGTCAACGCCTAGGGAAGGAAGAGGAAGGGAGTGGTACTGAGTTAAGAAAAACACAAAGACCAGCATTAGCCAACTTCATGGGGGCATCTTGGAGCTACCGTGCGTCCACAGAGTTGGTTCCCAGTGAGGCCAAATGGTTGGGCTTTTGCAGCAGTCATTCCACGGGAGCTGCTGCAGAAGCCATGGTTGGGTGTGTGGCCCTCTGCCCCTGCAGGTGACACTGCCTGATGGATTAAAAGCTGTCAGCCTCCCCACAGCTGGAAACAAGAGCTTCCTGGCCATATCCCACAGTCCACTCCTTCCTCTGTTAGGATCCCTTCTTCAAAAACATTCAGGACTAGTTTCTCTGCAATTCTGGTGGGCCTCTTTTCCTGAGAAAGATACATCTCATGACAGTTAGTAGGACGACACCAAGAGCCTGCCCCTGGGGCTGGCCTTCAGACTGTTATGGATGCTCAGTGTCTCCCTGCCCCACCACCTGTTCCGGATCCCTCTCACCTGCAGCTAGCACCTCTTCTGGTCCTAGTGACTTTCCTGGGAGAAAGAGCAGATCCTCAGTCCTGAGAATATGAACGCTTAGCCACTCTGCTCTTTGGAGCCTGGGATTGGTGTAACTGTCCATTTTACCATCACTATCAGGCCAGGAGGACCAGGGAGCCCTAGTATCAGTCACCTGGACTTTAACTGCATCCTTTCTCATCCCAGGAGCAGCTGGACCCCCTCCTGATGATCAGGAGCAATTGCCCTGGATGGGATGGCAAATCCTCATTTTTTTGCTGCTGGTCCCTGGAAGTGAAGAACCAGACCTAAAGTGCCCAGACAGCAGCCATCGCTTGTATGAGTTCAGTGGAATGTTTACTCTTCCCACCTTGGATGTGTTCTTCCTTTGGTACCAGGATCTTTGTTCATGCACATCCCAGAGCTGAGAAAATGTGAACATGCCTCTCCCATGTGAGTCATTGGGAGTGATGATAAATGAGGTTGTTCCTGCTTTCAGAACCCCAGAGGCCTGCTTTATGAGTTGACCATGGTGTTGGCCATGAAATTAACATGATATCTGCTCCCACTTCTAATATTTCTAATACTGTTTAGTCTATTGGATCATCTGGCCCAAGTCTCGACTGCACCATAGCCTGAACTGCTGCAGTATCTTTTCATTTGGGGCCCTACTAGAAGCGGGGATCCTTTTGCATTGCCTGAAATGTGGGCTGAAGCAGTATTCTCAAGTACCACACATGCTACTCCAAAAGACACAGAAGCCTGCCAGGTGGTGCACTTTCTTGTGGTGGAAAAGTGAAATGCCACAACTTGTCCTTTATTTTAGATAAAATGTCCTGACCAGTAAACTCCTAAGAGTTTGACTTAAGTGGCATGTGCCTGGATTTACCTAGGGCTTACCCATCACACTCTGGAGTATGTGTGGATTACCACGGCATCCAACACTGTAGTCTCTTCTTGTTGGCCTGACTAACACAATGTCATAGAAAGTTGTCCTTTGATGTCCAGATGGCCCAGACCTCTTACATTGCCCTGAGAGGAAACTGTAAATATGTGCTATTGTCAGTGTCACGTGCATGCAAACTTTCTGACTGCTATGGTTTCCACATTTGTTCCCTCCAACACTTATGTTGAAATTCAATTGCCATTATGATGGTGTGAAGAGTTTATCATGCTGTGACGGCTCTGCCCTTGTGGGTGGAATTGGTGCTGTTCTAAAAGGGCAAGTTTGGCCACCACTTGCTGTCTCTGACCCTCTTGACTTCCTCCAGGTGATGATGCAGCAAGAAGGCCCTAACCAGACGCCAGCCCCTCAATCTTCGAATTCCCAGCCTCCAGAACTGTGAGTCAATAAACTTCTGTTCTTTATAAGTTATCTTGTCTCAGGTACTCGGTTAAAGTAACACGAAATGTACTAAGACACTGATCTACTTTTTGGATTCAGATGCAAATGCATTCCTAGATGGATGGTATTTTATGATGCACCTGCAGCCCATGTTAACCTGCTTGGGTATGGGCAGGGCACAGCACTTGGGGTCAACTTGCATTAAGCTTGCAAGGGACTACTATTATCTTTCCAAAGTAATATGATTTTTCCCTAGGACCAGAAAGCTAAAGTAAATAGAGACAAGGTAGGATCACTACCCTGGTATACTTTAGCTCTTTAAGTGTGCTGCTGATTCTTGCCATCCTTGGGTGATATAGATAGATAGATAGATAGATAGATAGATAGATAGATAGATATCCCAATTATATAATTTTCTGTCTGGTCTGACATGAGGATTGAGGACAGTTTTATAGTCTCCCATTTGGCTTTTCTGCTATTATATCTCTGACCGTAAATGCAAAAGACCCAATGTGGGGTTTGCTCCAGCGGCCTAGCATGTCTTTCTCAAATATGTTCTAGGCACTTGGCGGGTCTGTAGAGTCAATGAGTCCATTTCAAGCAGGACATCAGCCAAGATCATGCCACTGTGCTCCAGCCTGGGTGACAAAAGTGAGACTCTGTTTCAAAATAAATAAATTAATTAAATTAAAAATTCATGAAAATCTTAAACTTATATGTTTCTAATCATATAAACTCAAAAATTCTCTTTAAAAAATTAGGCAAGTATGTTGACAAAGTGGGAAAAATTTAGAACCTTAGCTAGATATTTTTATCATACTATTCTTAGAAAGGAAATAGATCTAGCAAACTGGAAAAAAAAACATTTTGTGCAAATTTAATAAGCTTAATCTGACATTGGCCTCTTGGATATACTCAACACTAAAAGAACACACATTTGTTTTAACGATGCATGAAACAGTCATCTAAAAATGTTTAACCACAAAGTGAGTTTTAGCAAATATCAAAGAAATTAATATTATTGACCACATTCATGCCCCAAAATCTAATGAAATTGCAAAAAAAAAGTTAAAACTCTTCCCATGCATTCGTAAATTTTAAAACACATGTAAAACCATTTATAAATGAAATAAAAAATTATAATAAAAATGAGAAAAAAATGTGAACAGACACACTCCATCATATTGTGTAGCATATAGATAAAGTGTACCTCTCTTTATAGCTGCAGCCTTCTAAAACGATCCACAGCCACAATCTTAATTACCACAAAAAATGCCCACACATAAAAGTGATTTTTCTGTGGCTCATAGGGTCGTATTTGAGTAATGCTTTCAACTCTTCCTCCCTCACTTCCTTCAATACCCCTGCAATCTCACTGCCCACCTAGAATTCCCCAAAGGGGTCGCTTTCCTCCCTATGTTCCCTCCAGCAATGCTCACCTCTTCTCTCTCCTCCATAGTCAACCTCTAGCTTTAGCCTGGACTCCACTTCCAACCTCTGGGAACCTTCTCTGACCTCTTCCAAGAGTCAGAGGTCCCTCAACTCTACAAACCCTGCTTCTCATTCACGGACCCATTTCCACACCTCCACAGTGCCTGGCACACACGAGGCATCAAATTCATGTTTGCTGAGTATGTGACTCTGGAATGCAGCTATGAATCTTAGAGACCCCCCAAATCCCTTGAGCAGCCTGATTGTAGCTGCAAGTATGCAGCATAGCAGTGAACAGACAGATGGCTCCCCAGGCCAGCTTCAGGCCTCCAAGTTTTACCTGAGAATGCTTTGCTGGACCTTGCATGTGACAAGGATGGTCAATGTATGACCCTCATCAGCCTCAGGCCCTGGAATAGAGGAGCAGCCCAAACCACCTTGCTGCTGAAACCCCTCCGTGGATGCCAGATGTGAGGGCAGGTCAGTGCGGACTCTGCTAAGGCACACGTTCCCTTTTGTCCATTAGACAGCACTGGGACCCACAGTGATTACCCACGCAAAGGGAGGCCTTTGGATTTGATTCAAGGCAGGCTTGTGCCTGGTCTAAAGTGTGTGGAAAACCAGTTCACCTGCTTCAAGATGACTGTCATTTTCTGTTTGACAACTTTTGTTTCATTGGCTGAAGAAGGGAGGTTCTAAGCAAGATGACCAGGAGAAAGACTCTAAAATAGGCTGCATCACACAGCACTCCCGACCACAGTGTCTGTCCTACTAAGGACCTAGCGGCAGAGGACGGGGCAGGCTGGTCGGCTGTCGGCACAGATGCAGTGATTTCCTTTGACATCAGAAACCGAGAAACAGGGACGGCTGGTGGGAGCACTGAGGGCCGCAGGGTGGCTGAAGCCAGGAGAGCAGAGCCGGCTGGGGTGGCGAGGACCTGCAGGCCCCCATCTTCTTGCACAGTGCCAGTCACCACAGCGAAGAGCTACAAGACAGCTGGACTGTTTGTCGAGGAGGGCAGAGGCAACAGGAGTGGCAAATTGGGTGTCACTTTGGTGTTCTCAGAGCATTCCTTTTCTTCACACAATAGCACTTCCTGATAATGTGAATTCTTTCCATTCACATTTAAAATCCTTACATTTCAGTGTTCACATTTAAAACATAACTAGTGAGACTTGAAACTTTATTATTTCCAGAAAAAGTCAATCCAAGACATTTTATGTTTTAATGTTCTTTGTTGAGATTCTTATATTTTTTTATCTTTCTGTTTCTTTAAAATGGTTGGTGCTACTGTTTTCTTTGAAGGTTCTTATATTTTGGGGACATTGTTGTTACTTTATTTTCCCCAATTCATCTTTCATTAAATCACAGAAATTCTCTCAAGTATTTATTGAAAACCAATAAATGCTAATAATTTATTTTATTAATAAATATCATATAATTTTTTTGATCAGATTACTTCTAAAATATGCAGTGTTCTTATTTCTCTCAGATGCATATGTACTAACTGTTATTTTGCTCTGTCTTTTTTTTTTTTTTTTTTTGCCTTTTCTAAGTTAGGTTACTAATATGATTATTTTGCTGTTTAGATACACCTGCTGACTGGAGGCTCTTTATCTAATTCTTTAAGAAATTGTTGGATTTCAATAAATATTTGTTGGATTTAATTTTGGCACACAAAAAGTTCATAAGAGAAAAATGACATTTCAGATTTACAGGCAAACTTGGGAACCACGTAACATGGGCTTTTTCAACGTAGACAGTACAGTAAGATAAATAGTAACAACAGACTGCTGAAAAGAGGTGGAAAAGATTAAGACATAGAGTCTTTACTAGTTTTCTTTTGCTTATTTATTTGTTTATGCAAACAATGCTAAGTTGTTACCAGCTTAAAATAATGGATTATAGGATAGTATGTGCAAGCCTCATGGTAACCTCAAACAACAACAAAACAACAAAAACATACAAAAGATAAAAAGCAAGAAAGCAAATTATATTATCAGACAAATTCACCTTTACTAAAAAGAAAACAGTAAGGAAAGAAAGAAGGAATAGAAGACCACAAAACAACCAGAAAATAAATAACAAAATAGTAAGAGTAAGTCCTTACTTATCCAGAATAATATTGAATGTAAATGAACTACAGTCTCCAGGGAAAATTGTAAATTGGCTGAGTGGATTTTTTAAAAAAGGACCATTGATCTATTGCCTGCAAGAAACACATTTCACCTATAAAGACACACATGGAATGAAAAAGGTATGTAAAAATATATTTTATACCAATGGAAACCAAAAAAGAGCAGGAGTAGTTATATATATATGAGACAAAATAGAGTAGATTTCAAGACCAAAACTGTGAACAAACAAAGAAGGTCACTATGTAATGATAAAGGAGTGAATTCAGCAAGAAGATAAAACAATTTTAAGTATATATGCACCCAACACTGGAGCAGCCCGATACGTAAAGCTAACATTGTTAGAGCTAAAGAAAGACATAGACTTCAATACGATAATAGCTGCCGTCTTCAACACTCCACTTTCGGCATTGAACAGATCTTTCAAACAGAAAATCACCAAAGAAATATCAGACTTAATCTGCACTATATACCAAATGTATCCAATGAGACCACTGTAGAGCAAATGGATCCAAGAAACATCAGATTTCATCCACACTATAGACCAAACGGATCTAAATGTTACAGAACATTTCATCCAGTGACCGCAGGATGCACATTCTTTTCCTCAGCACATGAATCATTACAAGGACAGAGCATATGTTAGGTAACAAAGCTAGTCTTAAAACACTCAAAAAGATTGAAATAATATCAAGCATCCTCTCTGGCCACAATAGAATAAGACTAGAATTAAATAACCAGAGGAATTTTGGGAACTATGAAAGTTTATAGAGGCATAATTACTTTCATGATATAATCATTACACATTGCATGTCTATATCAAAATATCTCATATACCCCATAAATATATACACCTACTATGTACCCACAAAGTTTTTTTTTTTTTTTAAGTTAAAAAAATTACCTCGAAAACCTTTAAAAATGTTTATTGGCTATTTTTTCCAAAGCAGTTAGTCAAGTATTTTGTTTATTTTTTATTTGAATTATTTGCCTTGTTCTTGTTGATTTTCCTTATTGTTTTTTTTTTTGAAATTCTTTATATGTTCTGGATATGACTTTTCTGTCAAGACATAAATCATACGTATGTAGGTATATAAACATATCTATAATTTGATGATCAGAAACTCTTCTATTCCAATTAACCCATTTTCCTTTTATGATCTGCACCTGTAAATTTGTCCATTTTTCTTTATTTCTCCTTTTTTGTTAAAATTATCTATTTTATACATATATACCATGTATGTAAAATACGTACACATACATACATACATACTTACACACATACACAGAAACCCAGCTCTACCCAAGATATTGTCTTAGTTAGGTTGCCATTGCGTGGTGCCATATGCTGGATGGCTTACAAACAACATCACTTTGTTTCTTACAGTTCTGGAGGCTGAGAAGTCCAAGATCAAAGAACTAGCAGACTCAGGGTCTGGCGAGGGTCCTTCTCCAGGTGCAGACTGTCCTCTTCTGCCTGCACCCTCACACGGTGGAAGGGGAGAGGAGTTTCCCTGAGGACTCTTTAATAAGAGCACTAACTCCATTCCTGAGGACTCTGCCTTCATGGCTACATACCCTCCAAAAGCTCCATTTCCTAATACTATAAATTGGGAGTCCAAATTTCAGCATATACATTTAGCGGGGACAAATAAATTCAGTCCATAACAGATGTAATTTATATCATGCAATTTATTCATTTAAAACATACAATTTAATTTATTTCAAATACAGAGTTGTGCAACCATCGCTTCAGTTAATTTTAGAACAATCTTTTCTCCCCTCAGATAGGTGCCAATGGGTGTGTCTTACCCATTAGCCATCACTCCCACTCCCTTCAGTGTCACCAGCCTTAGCCAGCCACTGACGCTTTTCTGTGTGTGACTGGCTTCTTTCACGTTGCATGATGTGTAAAGTACATCCACTAAATAATATTCCATATGAAATCAAGTGCATATACTACATTTTATCTATCCACGAAACAATTTATTGACATTTGAGTTGTTTCTATTTATATGTTTTTACAAACAAAGTTTATATGGACATTGTTGTACAGACCTGTATGAAAATGTGTTTTTTCTCCCAAGGAGTTCAATAGCAGGGTCATATGGTATCTCTGTGTTTAACTTTCTCTAAAACTGCCAGGTTGTTTACAAGGTGGCTGTACCTTTCTATATTCCCTCCCATAATGGCTGAGGGTTTTGATTTCTCTGTACTTTTGTCAACCTTTGCTATTATATTTTTGATGTTAGTCATCCTAGTGAATGTGAAGTTGTATTTCATTGTGGCTTTGATTGGCATTTCCCTGATGACTGAGGATGCCGAGCATCTTTGCTTGAGTTTCTTGGATATTTGCATATCTTATTGGGAGACATAGTTTTTCATATATATTTTCCCATTTTTAATTGTGTCATTTTCTTTATATTACCTTTTATAGAGTTGACCTTTGAGCAATATGGTTTAAACTGCATGGGTTCACTTATACGTGAATTTTCTTCTCTCTCTACAACCCCTGAGACAGCAAGACCAACCAGCTCTCTTCCTCCTCTTCCTCAGCCTACTCAGTGTGAAGATGAGGAAGATGAACACCTTTATGAAGATCCAATTCAATGCCACCTGATAAATAATGTTGTCTCTTAATAAGTTCAACTTAATAAATAATAAATGATATTCTCTTTTTTACGATCTTCTAAACATTTTCTTTTCTCTAGCTTACTTTATTGTGAGAATACAGTATATAATGTGTAACATATAAAATCTGTGTTAATTGACTTTTTATCAGTAAGACTGTCAGTCAACAGTAGGACATTAATAATTAAGTTTTGGAGGGGTCAAAAGTTTTACACAGATTTTTGACTGTGTAGGGGCATTATTAAAGGGTTAACTACATTAGTCCCTAAGATATGATTTTCTAATATTTTCTTCCATTCTGTGGCTGTCTCTTATTTTCTTAATGGATTTTTCAAAGCCGACAGCTTTTTAATATTGAAGAAGTCTGTTTTATCATTTTCTTTTTTTGTTTGTTTGTTTGTGTTTTTAGTGCTATACATAAGAAACTATGATCTATTTCAAGATCACAAAGAAATACACTGGATTTCTTCTAAGAGTTTTATAGTTTTAGCTCTTATAGTCATGTCTTTGATACACTTTTAGTTAACTTTTTGTATGTAGTTTGAGGTGAACATCCAATGATTCCAGCATCAGTGGTTGAGAACACTGTTCCCTCCTCTATTTGTGTTGGCACTATTGTCAAAAATCAATTGACAATAAATGTGAATATCTACTTCTGGGCACTCAGTTGGATTCTATTAATCTGTGTGTTTCTCCTTACACCAGTGCTGACTGCCAGTGCTGTGCTTTTCTGATTATTCCAGCTGCGTAGGAAGTTTTGACCTTGGGAAGCCCAAGTCCTTCAGCTTCATTCCTCTGTTTTAAGCTTGTTTTGACTATTCTGGATCCTTTGAATTCCATGTAAATTTTTGTCTTCTAAATTCCTTCAAAAATAATAGCTGGGAGCATGACAGATATTGTGTTGAATTTGTAGATCAATTTGGGAAATATCATCTCAATAATATTAATTCTTCATATCCAAGTTCAAATGATATATTTTTATTTTTTTAGGTCTTTTTAAATTGCTTTCAGCAATGTTTTATGGTTTTCAGAGGAAAGCTTTACATTTATTTTGTTTAATTTTGATTTGATTAATTTCATTTTGTTAAATTGTTTTGCTAATGTTGATGCTTTTGCAAGTGGAATAGTTTTTTATTTAATTTTTAGGCTTTTCATTACTAAGGCAAAAAATACTATTGATTTTGGATGTTGATGTTCACAAAATTCTTTATTAGCTGTAACAGTTTTCAGTAGTTTCCTCAGGACTTTATATTCATAAGATGACGTCATCTACAAATAAAGGTAGTTTTACTTCTTTCTTTCCAATCTAGATGCTTTTGATTTATCTATCTTGCCTAATTGCCCTGGCCAGAGCCTCCAGTACCACGGTGAATGGAGCGGCTGAAAGCAGAAATCCCTGAGTTGTTCCTGATGTTAGGGAAAGTATTTCATCTTTCACAGCAGAGTCTGATGTGGGCTGTGGGGTTTTCATGGCTGCCCCCTTTACCAAGTTAAGTTTCCTTCTACTCTTAGTTTTGTACACTTTTTAAATTACTATTAAGGGGTAGTAGATTCTGCCATTTGTTTTATTCTTCATCTATTGAGATAATCACGTATTTTTATTATTTATTCTATCAATATGATGAATTACATCATTAGACTTTCACATGGTTAAAACAATCTTGTATTCCTGGGATAAATCCCTCTTTCCCATTGCATATAATCGTTTTTTATGTTTCTAGATTTAGTTTGCTATTATTCTGTTGATGATTTTTACATCTATAGTGTAGATAGTATTTGTTTTCATTTTATAATTGATGCAAAGGGAGACTACATTTTCCAGACTCATGCAGATAGAAAATTAAGGAGCAAGATTAAAGCCTGAGGTTAGTTATGATGATGACTTTCAGTTTAGGTGACACATTTAGCTACTAAAACTATGAATTCCAGATTTGAGGAAGAATACTATTTATTATTGTGAACTCATAAGGATTTAGTACACTCCCCAAAGAAAGATCATTTTCTCAACTGCCTTCTTAAAAAAAAAAAAAAAGTCAGATTGTTAAAAAAAAAAAAGTCAATATGCTAAAAATATCAGTCAAGCTTCCTGCCTACCTGCCTAGCTCTCCACAGGTAAAAATGACAAAGCTATATAAGAAAAGAAATTTAAAAAATCATCTGTACCATAATAAGGAGGAATCTACCACATAGTCTTATAGAGATTTTTTGTTTGGAGGTTTTCAGGTTTAATCTCAGATTTCCAGTGGAAAAGAAACAATTTGAGATTTGCAAGTTACATAGGCATGGCACTCAGGACAGACAGACGTTTCAGTCATGCAAATAAAACAAATGTTTCTACATTTTAAAAAGGCCACTTTGATTTAATGAGTTCTCATACATCTATTACTTTTGGGCTTACAAATAGTACCATGTACAGCATGATGACTATAGTTAGTAATACTGCATTATATGTTGAAATTTGCTAAGGAAGTAGATTTCTTGTATTTCTTACTCCACACACAGACACACACACAAAATGGTAATATGTGAGCTGATAAACATGTTGATTAACTTGATTGTTTAATCATTTCACAAAGTATACATATAGCAACACACCACCTGTACATCTTCAATATGTGCAATTTTTAATGTGTTGGTTATGACTTAATAAAGCTGGAGGAAATAGTGCCATGGAGCCACGTATCAAAACATCTTTCTCCTCTACTGAGTATCAAGTTGGCATGTGAAGAGCGGATGGAACATGTTCTAGCATTACTTATATTTGGCTTTAATTAAAACTTCCCAATAAAACTTCTGTTGTGCATTATTTCAGTTAGCCAAGCCAGTTTTCAATTTTTCTTAATTCCCTCAGCGTCTGGCACAGTGCAGCGTATGTTAATCTGATGAAAATTAAATAATTAATATAACATACTCTCTATATAATTTCTAAAGTGCCATACAAATAGGAAATGTCAATAATTAAGAAAACGGTAATAAGAATGCAGTCAATATGTGTTAAATTTAATGGCATTATAATTCTAGATTCTCGATAAAGTCATTTTGGTACACATAATATCATAAAAATCATCTTTTGAAGATCATGATCACGTTTAAACAAGACATTTAAATGTCTGTGGATCTAGAAACACCAGGTTACGGGTAAAAGTACAAATAGAATTTATTTATTTTTTATTTACTGAGACAGGGTCTCCGTGTGTTACCCAGGCTGCAGTGCAGTGGTATGATTATGGCTCAGGGGACTCTGACCTTACTTGATCACTAAGCAATCTTCTCACCTCAGCCTCCTTAGTAGCTGGAACTATAGGCACATGCCACCATGCCTGGCTAATTTTTTGGTTTTTATTTTTTGTCAAGATGGGGTCCCACTATGTTGCCTAGGCTGGTCTCAAACTCCTGGGCTCAAGCGATCCTCCCACCTTGATATCCCAAATTTCTGTTATTACAAGCTGTGAGCCACTTCCCATAGCCATAATTTATATAGAATATTAGGGACAGTGAAGGCTAATATTGTCGATGAGACTTTCTATGTCCTTGTTCTAGGGAAAAAAAACTGATGCTCTGTGAGCCCTATTCAGAACAAGTTTGAAATGAAATGTCAAATTAACAAATAACTGTACTTAGATTGAGTGTGTGGAGCAATACAAGCACCTCATAGACTTAAGGACGTTATAGTTCAAGTTGCTGAAGGAAACAAAGTAAGTGGTGGAGATCGAGCCACTTGAGATGTTCCTTCTTTTGTGCAAACAATGGTGGATTAGCGGTTTTACCGACTTGCTAATATACAGTTGCCGAGCCTACTATTTCTTCTGAAAAAGAAGAAGGTGCACCTTCCATGGCAAATATAAAGTTATTTTATCAGTTTGATGTTTTTACTGCAAGCAAATACGAACACCAACATAAAGCAACGTTTAACATTATTTTCACAAATCCAGCAGGAGGATGGTCATGTCAAGTTTCCAAGCATGCCATTAGATCCTGGTTTCCACGTGTCTACTTGGCTTTCCCCGGGCACTGGCTTTCCACTGAGTTCACCTGTCTTCTTTATTGGAAACACCCATCAGGCCATCTGATTGGTCAGGATCGTGTCAGATGCTGAAGCCTGAAGCCATCACTAGCAAGGGGCCTAAGGACACCATGAATGGCTTAAATCAAGGAGATAGGCCTAGCAACATCAGGGCTCTACTCGCAGGAAAGAAGGGAAGAATTTGGGCAGACATCTGCAGTAGCTGTTACGGTTCTCTACTTAAGTGGATCTCTTTTTCTTTTCTCCCAAACAATAAATACTTGTGTAATATTTTAAATGTATTTTCTTCTTATCTGGAAGTTTAACTTTGATTTAGGATTTCTCTGACCCTTGAAGATAAGGATGACGGAAGCCTTGGGGAGGATAATGCCAGCACCATAACGAACTGGAGCTTTGTAATAAGAGTAATTTCATCTCTGGGTTAGATTCTCAGTTAACGTGTGTGACTGCTATCTAAACTCCTCTTTCCACACGTCCCCCCTGGGGCCTCGTCTGATTGCAGCAGTTGTTTTTCGTATTATGCCTGCATTAAACATGAAATTTCAGCTGCCGGAATTGAGCTTGCCTTTTTCTGACAAGATTGCAAACAGCTTAGCTGCAACCATTAGGAGCAACATAAACAGTCTCGTGAAATGGGTAAATGAGTTCATGTGCACAGGGCAGAAGCCTCTTCAAACGTGGAGGCCACTACAAGAGGAGAAGTTACTAGAGTGCTGTTACTCCATGCAAGAAAGGATGTGAGAAGGATGTCTGGATTCTTGTCGGAGGGGCTGGAACGTGTCGGTCGAAACACTGGTCAGATCCGTGGCTGGTGTTACTCCCCACACCCTTCTCAAGGATTAAGACAGTATTAGATGGAACAATGAGGATGGAAAACAGTTTCGGTGACCCCATCAGTGAGGTCTTCTTGATTCTCAAATCTGTCTCAAGATGTCACATCCACAAAGACTCAAATTTGACTTCCAAATACTTGAAAAGTAATACGCCTTAAGTAGTGAATTGGCAGAAAGAAATAACATTGACTAACACGAGAGGCTTCCTGCAGATCCTCTGTGGCGGACCCTGTCTTGTTCCAGGTTGTGTGGTAGCTACTCCAGCCTCACTCTGCTGGCAAGCCTGTCAAACCTGTGAGGACCTAGCCTACCATCTGCTGCTTCCTGAAGGCTCACAGTCTCACCCTCTCCTCCCTTACCCCTGCAATTCTTCAGTCTCGGTTTCTCAGCATGAGTGCTCCTGGCAAGTGTGACCAGAACATTTTTCAGTTCTTCATTGTCGTCGTCAGGGGCTCTCTTCATTGTAGGATGTTAATGAGCTGCTTCTTCTGATTTGTTTTTTTGTTTGTTTGTTTTTGAGACAGAGTCTTGCTCTGTCCCCCAGGCTGGAGTGCAGTGGCGTGATCTTGGCTCACTACAGCCTCTGCCTCCCAGGTTCCAGCAATTCTCCTGCCTCAGCCTCCTGGGTAGCCGGGATTACTGGCACGTGCCACTATGTCTGGCTAACTTTTTGTATTTTTGGTAGAGATGGAGTTTCACCATGTTGGCCAAGCTGGTCTGGAACTCCTGACCTCATATGATCCATCCGCCTTGGCCTCCCAAAGTGCTGGGATTACAGACGTGAGCCACCGCACCCTGCCAGACGTTAATGAGCTTCTGTGGCCTTTACCCACTAGAAGCAAGTAACATTCACCCAAAGTGCAGACAAAATGCAGATCCAGAAAGTCCAGGATACATTGCCAAATATACCCTGGGGGACAAATTATCCCTGATTAAGAACCATAGTTCTAACTAGTCTGTGCCTTCTTTGGGTTCCTGGATCTATCTTTTTCTTTAACCTATGCCATTTCTTTTTCCATCTCCCACATCCTCCAAGAAAAACAAACAAAAAATAAATAATCAGAACACCTCCTACTTAGAAGGTCATCAATGAAAGGTTATTTTTCTCCTTTTCCATGTAGAGTCAAATGGAAATCAATACAAGAATTCCAGTGTGAATACCAGAGGAGCGGTATATTTGGATTTCCAAAACAAGTGGCCAGAAGAACATCATGTATAAAGCAAGAGATAAGGAGTCTAGGAAATCAGGAAAAGTGAAAGCAGGGAGCAAGATGGAAAGAAACGGAAGATTCAGATTGAAGATCTGAAACAAAAAATGAATCGTGCCAGCTGCTTTTTCTTTGTGAATTCTCCCCACAAGCAGTAGGGGCCCTGGGTCATGCTGGAGAGGACTAATGTGGGACAGAAAGTAGAAAAGGCCAAGAATAGAGGTTACATGGGCAAGGCTACAGGAGAAGCAGTGGGAGGAAAAACAGACAGGCTAGACTAGAAATGGAATTGAGTAAACGCATTGGACACCAACATAAGGCAGTATTTCAGGTGTGGTCAAAAATATACAAAAGTACACTAATTTTTTTGTACTTTGTGGATATGTTACACTTAAGAAATGTAACACTTTTTTAAAAAACCTTTTATTAGTTTAATTTTAGAGAAAGAAACTTGTAATCATGGGAGGAGGAAAATGTCTAGCCTCCAGAGGCGTAACTGCTAATTCAGTTGGAAACAGCAAAGAACTTAAAAAGATTAAAAATAAAATCAAATAAAGAATACCACAAGTCAATAAATGGCTTACAGCAACAGCAAAGAAAGAGTATGAGGAGTGTGGTTTCGAGGGAAATGGTGGTCACCATCCGGCTTGGTGTGCAGTTTGCCTGGAGAGTGAGGGAGGTGTTGGCTGAGCATGCGCCATGTCAGGCTCTTGCTTAGGACACTGCACTGGACAGCTCACTTAACACCCACAACAGCCCCAGGAAGGATTATCCGCCCCACATTACAGATGAGGAAACTGACGAGTCCTCACTTGACTTAGGGGATGCAATATAAAGCGGCCGAGCTAGGACGCAAATCTTCATCCCATTCTTCAAAGGCACACTCTATCCTTAGCCACACCTTTTCCTTTCAAGAGGTTTTGTTGTTTACAAACATCCCTGCATTTGTATTTATGTATTTATTTTGAGATGGAGTCTCACTCTATTGTCCAAGCCTCAACCTCCAGGGCTCAAGTGATCCTTCCACTTCAGCCTCCCACATAGCTGGGACTTCCAGCACGCATCACCACACCCAGCTGGTTTTTGTAGTTTTAGTAGAGATGGGGTTTTGCCAGATTGCCAAGGCTGGTCTCAAACTCCTGGCCTCAAGCGATGCTCCCACCTTGGCCTCCCAAAGTGCTGGATTACAAGAGTGAGCCACTGTGCTCGGCCTTTCTGTATTTCTCTGTTGCATAAAACTCTTCTCTTTTGGGATGACAGCAAAGACATCCCGATTAATCATACTGTTTTCAACTTCAGTTTAATATACTTCTGGAAGAAGTAGCCAACACCTAAGTACCCAATTCAAAAAATAATGTCCAATTATTACACTCACTCAGCTACCACCAGGGGCAAGAAGCAGAACATTATCAATACACAACATCTCCCATATTGTCTCATTTCCCTTCTCCTAGAAAGTATCCACTATTCTGCCTTCTTAAAATCATAGATGATATTTAGTCTTAAAAACTGTAAGTATATATAGAATGATATAGTGTCAATTCTTTTCTTTTTGTTTGGCTTCATATGCTGAAAATGTTGTTTATAAGATGTATCCATGATGCTGTGTATATCCTTTGGATAGTCCTCTGTTGTGTCAATATGCCACAATTTATGTGTCTGCTCAATTTTGGAAGGACATTTCATAAAATTCATTTTGGGCTTAATACATTTAATCCTCCTATAAGCATTCTATGTTTTTTGCTTTATAAACCAACTTCCCCATTTCTATTTGGAAGTATAATTGCTGAATATGTACAAGCACAGTTTAAAGTAGAGACTGCTAAATTTTCAAAGCGTTTTCAAACTATACCAATGAAATGGTATTTTATTTGCTGTACAGTTTTTTATTATATAATATCTCACAGATATGTTAGGTTGGCACAAAAGCAATTGCATTTTTTTTTGCCATTACCTAATTTCTATGCATACTATTTTTCATGTTTTTTTGTGCCCATGTACAATCATTTCATACACACAAACACACACTCACATACACAATTTAATAGATCACTCCCACAGTATTCTAGAGTGTATCAGAGTGTCCTATTGTCCATTATCATACAAACTGTCTTGGAGACTATTTATTTTCCTTTATTGTCACATATCTCAAAACTTGTCTTCGATGCAGCCTGTTGTAGCTACCATGAGAGACTTGGGACCTAGAGTAACTGAGTTGAATTCAGGTTTTGCCACTTACCACGGCAATCTCATGACTGAGTATATAGCCAAAAAAAATGAAACCAGTATGCAAAGAAAAACTGAATACCGATACTGAATACTATAGCATTGCAGCACTATATTTCTATATTTACAGTTGTCAAGACATGGAATCAACTGTAGCGCCCATGAACAGAAGAATGAATATAGAAAATGTAGCATACTTACACAAGCATAGAAGAGAATGAAATTCTGTCCTTCAACGCAGCATGGATAAGCCTGGAGGACATTATATAGAGTGAAATAAGCCAGGACCAGAAAGATAAACACTGTATGTTCTCACTCTTATATGGAATCACTTAGTTTTTTAGCACTTCTCTCTGTTTCTCCACATGAAAATATAAATAATAATAAAAATACCTCATAGGATTTCTAGATCAACAAATGAATTAATACCTGTAAGACATTTAGAATACTACTTGGCATATTGTAAATTATATGTTAAATATGGAGTTAAATTATCTTACTCTGATATGTGTCTCTATATAAATATAGTGGACATTATAAAGATACATAATAAATGCTTACTTAACATGATTATACTGCTTTTTCTTAATTTATCAAGTTCAGTCATTATCTACAAAATGTATTTTAAATAGATAAAGATATAGCAGTTTTACATCCCAGCATGGTTATGTCATAATTTCTGTTTAATAAATATTGATTGCATCATGTATTCATTTTCTAGGGATATTTGCTATAGCAAAGTACCACTAACTGCATGGCTTCAAGCAACAGAAATGTATTAACTCATACTTCTGGGGGCTACCCTTCTAAAATCAAAGCATGAATAGGGCTGTGCTCTGCCTGAGATCTCTTCCCACACGCTGGTTGATTACTGGCAATTTGGCATTTCTTGGTTTGCAGCTATGTAACTCCAATCAATGTGTTTGTCATCACATGATGTTCTCTCTGTGTCTCTCTTTCCACCCATTTTGTAAAGACACTCATCACATTGGATCAGGGCCCATCCTCATGACCTCATCTTAACATGATTACAGCTCTAAGGACCCTATTTCCAAATGTGGTCACATTCTGATGTATTTTCAAGGTTAGGATTTTAACATATCTTTTGTGAGGACACAATTCAACTCATGACACAGTATTATGTAAATATTGTTCATGGCAATAGCAGTAGAAATCTATGCCTCTATGCCTCTACATATTTTTTTAAAAATCCTCTTCTCAATGACACATCAGTTATGGAGTACTTTTAATCACTTTACTCCAAATAATCCACTGTAGCAAATAATTTGTCACTTCATGTCCTGAATACTTCCTTTCTAGAGCTTTCTATTCTTTTCCAATTTTTTCCTTTTTTTTTTTTTTTTGTCTAGAACATCATATATCTGTCATGTAAAAACTTAGTTCACAACTCCTTGGTGTTAGCATTGTTTCTTGTTTTCTGTATCTTATTTTTTCTTATTTTCACCTTTCATTGAAATGTATTCTTACGTTTTCTTGACTTACTTTCAACTTTCATTGAAATTTAAGGATTCGAAATTTCTGAATTCTTAAATTTTTAAAAATTCTCTTATTATTCTATTTCCATAGTCATTGTATAGCTTAGCTAGGTATAAAATTCTAAATATTGTTTTCTTCAGAATTTGAAAGTAAGGCTTTATAATCTAGCATAATATATCTTTCTTAAAAAGGCCAATGTTTTTCTAATTCTTGATCTCTTGGAAGGAACTGAATGCCTTCCTCTCTGTCTCTGTGGTAGTCTTTAAAAAGTTAATCCTCTTACACTGTTCTCATTCATAGACATAAGTATTTAATATATATTTAATTTGACTTTCCATATTTCTAATTTTAACATTTTTTCTTGTCTTCCATTTGTTCTCTTTTCATAGCATAGTGCTCTTATTTTATAGACAAAAATGTATTTTCTTAGTATTCTAACTTTAGAGAACCTTAAATATTTTCTTTCCTTAATGCATTTTCTCTGTTCTCTTCATACCCAGTCTTTGCATTTTTCTTAATTGCATTTTGTGTGTGTGTGTTGAAACTGATTGCAAGTGTAAAGAGCTATCTGAACATTTAGATTTGCATATAGTGTAGTGACAAGCTGATTAGGAGCTCTGAATGTGTGGGTAAGACTTGTTCATTGATTAGCCTCATTGCAGATTGATCAGCCTGGAAAGCAAGCATTTCCTTTTAGGACTAAATGTATTTGGGTAAAACTGGGGCCATTTAGTTTCTCCATAGAATAATTCTCTAGTCTCTTGTTTGGACATTATGCCTGGGGATATATGTTCTAGAAGCTGAATTGCTAATTCTCTTAGGGGCTGTCTTTAAAATCATATTTAAAAGACCATCCCTTTCTCAGCCCCACATTTTACTTTCTTTTACTATAAAATAAACCTACAGTCAGTTTTCTAGCTGTGTGCATGGGGATTACATGGAGGCTGATTAGTATTATTCTGAATACACACAGTCAGGAAATGTACGGAGGAACGTAGCATCTCCATTCACAGATGTTCTGTTGATGCACCTGTTTCTGTCTTTACACATCATCTCCTCACTTCACTGATACCAACAATTTGAGAGTTTTCACATGATTTGCTTGGCAAATCAGTTTCTTCCTCTTTCATATCAGCCTATGCAGATATTTTATTTGTTGTTTCATCCACCCTGCTTAAAAAAATGACTTCTCCATCCATATTTTTTATCATTTTGGCTGCTATGGATTTAGGTAATTTTTTAAAAATTTCCCCACTCTTATAGAAAGAAAAATATGTAAATAAATGTGGTCAATCTCTCATCATTGACCAGAAGACAATTTGGGGTTTTAATCTTGATGTTCTTGAAGAATTTTCTGTATATGATTTAACATGACTGGAATGTGTTTTAGTGAATGGTATGAAGGAAGGACTTACACATTGTTCAACTACTACACTTTTACCAGCAGCAATTATTGAATAATGCTTTACTTTTCCAATGACATGTGAGGTTTCTCCTAACTTCTTAAAACACATATTGAGTTCTGTTACAGAGCTTTCTCTGTTTCCTTTTTAATAGCATTGTTTTCTTTGATATTAAAATTATTCTTATTCCTTTTAGAAAATTTGTAAAATATATGAAAGTAAAACATGAATATACAAACTACCCTTTCCCCACTGCACTTATTTATTCAAGTGCTACAAAGCATATGTGCACAATTTAAACCTTAAAATAGGAGCTTGTTTATGCTATTAAGCAACCTTCTTCAGTCACTTCACATTATATAGTGAACACATTCTTATTGCATTAATTTTTTGCAGTATGATTTATAATTGTTTAAGAGTAGTTAATCTCATAGATATTTCATAATTTATTTCTTAAATAGCTTACCAGCAGTTGGATATTATGCAAATTTTAAGCCGTTGATTTCCAGTTCTAAACCCATTCTTCCTCTTAATCTGTGGTTCTTCGATACTTATAAAATAACTTTTCCCTCTCTGTTTACTAGGAAAGAAAAACAATATATTGTTAATAAAAATATATTGTTCTCGTTTTTTTTTAAGATCTAGAATCTTTCTGACTAACTGACCAGCACATTGTTTGTCAGAGAAACTGATTTGATTTTGGAGCTGTATATGATTTCTACCACCATCTTTTAAGTGGCTATTACTGTGGGTACACTTGCTACTTGTAGAGCCTGAGCCATAATCTCTGGCCTTTGGCCTTTGCAACAGCTGTTTTTTCCACCAGCACACTGCCCCACCAGACACCCTCACATGGACTCCCACCGTCCTCATTCCCCATCTTTGTTCACACATCACCATCAAAAGCCTACGCCAGCCACGCTACTCAAATGTCAGCCTCTTGCTCAGTACTCTTAATCTCCTTCTGCCCTGCTTGACTTGTCTTTTTCCATAGCAGTCATCACATGCAAATGCATGATATAGCTTGTTTATTATACCTATTTTTAATTATTGCCTCTCTATACCAGAAGGTGAGCTTCATGAGGACAGGCATCTTTATTTCAATCACTGATACCTCTGAGCACCTAGAACAGTTCTTGGCAGAGGATAGATGCTCAATAGATCTGTTTTGAATGAATGAAATACATTCTATTCTTATTCTAAAATACACTTTATTTGTATTCTTCTATTCAGCAAGCACCAACTGTGCACTGGGAGGCAGGCCCTGCACAGGGGATGAAGTGATGTGAGTGGCCAACCCTCGCTGTCAGGGAGCTTCCCGTCAGGTGAGGGCAATGCCAGAGGGGTCCAGGGGAAGACTCGGGGGAGAAGAGGCTTGTTCTGTATGCAAATGCATGTAGCGGGAGTGGCTGAAAAGCATAGCTTGTTAGAAAGCCCAAGCCATGAAGCCAAGCCTTGCTGGCATTGAGTAGGAGTCACATGCTCCAGATCAGGGATTGTCAGATCAGGGGTCTGAATGGAGTCTGCACTGTTCTGGAAGAGAGTTGAGAGAGGTTGAGGGATTTTAAGTTGCATGATTAAATATACATCCTAAAAGGTCACTTTGAGTCTCTGTGAGGATGAATTGGAAAGTAGGCAGACAAGGGACAGGAGAACACTTTGCAAAGTATCATGGCAGTCAGGTTGAGAAATGAGAAGGGGAGAGTTCAGAGCAGTGCCGATTGAGAGGAGGAAGACATTTCATCAACAGTTACACAGTGCAGTGGGCAGGACTTGATGGTGGAAAAATTAGAAAACAGCTTATAGGAAGAAGGAAAAAAGATCTAGGACTTACTACTGGATTTCTGATACTAGTGACAATTTAGATAAGGATGCTTCTATTTGCATTCAGGAGGTATGCACAGGAAGATACTAGTTAACATTTTAATGTGCTTAGTCTTAATACAGAAAGCATATCTCCCCGGTGGAGATTATTGTAAATAGCTAAGACTGGAGGTCTAAAATGTTAATATAACAACCTGGAATGAAAATAAATATTTGAGAATTGCAGCCTGTAGGAGGTGGTTGAAACTATGGATAAATAAAATCACATAAGATATATGTGTATACTGTGAGAAAACATAGGAACTCAGGAGAAATCCTGAGGATATCAGCAATCACTTCCCATGTGTGGGGATGTGAAGAAAGATGGGGGAAAACAGACATCCAATGAGAATTAGGACCTGGGAGGAAAAGGACACTAAGAAAGAGGGAAAGAGAAAATCCAAGGAGAAGGACCCCTCTGGAAGGAAGGTGTGGCCAGCTACCAATGGGCTCAGCATCTCACACGGTTTGGATCTGTGTCCCTGCCCAAATCTCGTGTTGATTTGTAATCCTCCGTGTTAGATGAAGGGCACAGTGGGAGGTGATTGGATCATGGGGGTGGATTTTCTTCTTGCTGTCCTGATGACAGTGAGTGAGCTCTCACAATATCTGGTTGTTTCAAAGTGTGTAGCAGCTCCCCTTCTCTCTTGCTCCTGCTCCAGTCATGTAAGATGTGCCTGTTTCCCTCCCACCATAATTGTAAGTTTCCTGAGGCCTCCCAGGAATGCTTCCCAGACAGCCTGTGGAACTGTGAGCCCATTAAACCTGTTTTCTTTATAAATTACCCAGTCTCAGGTAGTTCTTTTTATCAATGAGGTAATGCATTAATACAGCATTACTTAAATTATCTGTGACTTAGGGAGAGTGAATTTCATGAAATGTTTTTAATTTAATATGAAGTGACTTGGGCATTCTTTAATCACAGGAAAAAGCAAATATGACAGGAGAAATCAGGAAGGAGGTTGTGACCCATCTGGTCAACTTGTCTCTATTAAAATGAACATTAAGTTTCAGCAGTGACCTGTCCAAGACCATACAGGTGGGAGGCTCAGCTTCATGTCCTCTGCCCGCCTACCTGCTACTGGATTTCTCTTTCTGATTAGGATGCTGAGAATACACTGCTGCTTCCTAAAACTCATCACACATTCACTTATTATAATTGTACTTTATTGAGAAAATGCATCCAGGTTAGAGCAATCACATATGGTTGGAAAGGCTTGTCTTGGTACCAGAGATATTCCATGGGATCCTACAGCATCTTGTGAATGAGCCATTCCTCTGCCAGTCTCAGCCAGTCTGTGGTTTGGAGGTCAGTGCTGAGGCTGCCAGTGAGTGCCAGGGGATGGAAAAGAAGCTGTGTTGTGGTTGCTTCCAGGCATGGCCTGAATCCAGTTTTAGGCAAGTTTAAGAGAATTTACTTTCCTAACCTTCTTGACAAGCTGGAGAAAACTTCAGCAGCTCTTCCTTCTGGATGGCTGTCTCAGCAACGGTGCCTCTGACGGTGTCAGCACAGTCTCCTGCAGAAGCCATGCTGACTGGGTGATGTTTTCTGCTTTCCTGAAGGTTGGGTCCCCGCAGCCTCTTCCCTTTCAAGACCCATCCTTCACTTAGATTCACTCGTGTATGCGTCCATTACTTTTTTATTTTTTGCTACTTTTTCCATGGCTGTGCTCTGCTGTTCCATAGTCAACCATTGTTCAGCTGGGTGTCTCATTGTTTTGTTGCTGTTTGTTGTTGTTTTGGGTCACTGTGATCCTGGAGGTGGCTAAGTACAACCCTGGCCCCCAAGAGGGAGGGAAGAGTGATCAGTGCCTCCCTGAGTTAGGAGAAGTATCTGCAGCAAATATGTGAAAGCGTTTTCTGAAAGGGACTTACACACCACGTGTGGCACTGTCGTCCCTGGGTCCCACAGGAGCTGACCCGGCTAGCAGAGCTGTGCTCACATCCCTATGTTTGCTGGGGAGGGTGGGTGTGGAAGTCGAACCTGGCAGGCTCACTGGAGTCTGGCCTCTGAGCTTCGGTACCAGCCCCCGTCTCAACACCAGAAAGAGCATGGAGGTGCATGCTCCACTGGGGTGTTTTAATTCAATTCAAATACTTGTTACCAGATCCATGTCCTTTCTAAGGACCCTTTATTTCTTCCCTCTTCTGATAAAAGCCATTGCTTTTTTTTTTTTTTTACAACAACACTGATTAGAACCTTCTCTAGGTTTCCTTCCTTAACTGATTTTAGTAAAATTATCTCTAAGACTTTCCACATGGCGAATGGCATTAACAGTATTTTACTGACAGGTCTAGACCATTGTTAACAAAAGCTTTGAAGAATGCAGCACTCGTTTGAACAATGCAGAAGGTGTGAGGAATTTCAAATTCGAAATGACAAAACACCCTGCACACTCCCTCATGCTCCTGGATTTTTACCGCATGACTAGAATGTCAAAATTTCAGCTTCTCATCTGAATATTAATTAGTATTTAAGACTCATTATGCTGGTCTTAGTGATTTATTTCATTCTGTAATTAGATATTATAATTAGGTTATCTCTATCAGATTTTCAAATTTCCTTTAATAAGAAACTGTTCAATAAATACAGACATAAATTTATTAAATTATAACACATCATATGAACTGGGTTGTAAGTCTTGTTTTGAAATAATTGAATGATAACCTAATCACAGCATGGTATTTTTGTTTTTATATGAATACATATTTTCTAGGTGGTCAATGTGTCCTAGTGGTATTTTGAGACCTTTGTTAAGCGACATAACTATCTCATGATATTAAATTTTGACCTTCAGAATTCAGAGGAAAATTTATGGCATGGTACCATATATGCTATGCAGTGTCATTTATAGCATTTCCAAAGAGTGGTTTCTTCCTGTAAGGGAATAACTCCTTACAGAAAGTGGCATAAAATACTACAAACTAAGACAAGGGTCAATTATTGTTCCTTATTTTGTATTTGTGTCACTGTACAATTGTAAGTACACGCGTGTCTAAACCATTCCAAAAAGCAGGAAAAGATAGGCGATACTCAAATAACTGTGCTTCAAGAGAGATTAAATGTGTCTACTTTGCCACAAGTTAAGAAAAATTTCAGGGTTGGTTACATGAATCACAGAAGAATATTCAGGAAATGGTGACAGTGATTAGAATTGTTTTGGTCTGGCTCCCAGAAGGGCTGGTGTGCGGTCACGGCCTTGTAATCCCACGTCCCTGGTGCACGTCCCCGAGTGTAGCCTCTGCATGACCCTGGCCCTGCTCTGGAGATGCTGCTTTCTGTGTGGGCCCCGGGGGAACACGGAGCATTTACATCAGACCTTTAGCATGGAGAGGAGGAGCCATTCAGATTTGGGAGTGGTTCCTGGAGATTTGGGCCTACTTTCTTGTTAAAGAAATGAATACTGTATTTTCTTAAACATAAATGTGGACATATGGTCTGAAACATGCTCTGAAAATGGGACAGAATATTTGATATCAGGTCTGTCCCAGACAATCTGGGACATATGGGTGCTGTACATAGTGATGATGAATCTGAATTTCGTCTTAATTTTCTGCAGCCCAATGGCCACTCTGTCTTGAGCTGTACACTGAGCTCACTTGTCCACAGAGACTCCCTGAGGCCTGCCCGCTACCTGCCAAGAGCCATCTTAGGCATTGGGAAAAACTATAAAAAAATAGACAAAACCCCCTACCCTGTATACACTAGCCCAGCCTCTTCTTTTAATGCAAAAATACATAAAATTCAAGTGAAATTATTGCTTTCTTCATGTGATAGAGGCAATTCATGAGATTTTTTTGTGTGTGTATACTAAAATTTTCAATCTTGATTTGTGCAGGAAGATACCAGTGAGAAGGCAGCTATGTTCCTTTGGAGCCGAGGAAAGCAGGGAGGAGGAACGGGAGCAAAGCTCCTGAGCCCGAGGCCTGGAGCAGCCCTCGCTATGTAGGTGGACCTGGGACGACCAGGCAGGGAAATACAGCATGAGAAAAAATGTTCAGTTATGGAGTCAATGACTGGAAATGTGACTGAAGAACGGTGGTGGGTGGGTGGCCTTAAGTCAAGAGGAAGAGCCCAGCTTTCAGAATCAATGAAACCATCCATGCAAGGCAGACCCCACACTGACACAGTGAGGCTTTACCTGCAGCGTCTGGGACAGGCTTTGTCCTCATGCCTGGGGAAGGAAAAAAAGCACAGCAAGGCTCAGAGGCCTCCTCCCAAGTTTGTGGAATTAAGAGGGACAGTGAGACAGATAGACTCTGCCCGCCTTTTGTTTGAATTTGAGACTAAGCCAGGTGGGCTCTGCAGATTCACCTTGGGGAAGGATTGCTCTGAGGCCAGAAATGTCCTGGGTAGAGGTGGCCAGTCGTGGTTGACAGAACTTGGTTAATGTTTTTGCTATTTTAAAATAGTTTTTTTTAAACGTATTTTTCTGACCAAAATTTAATTGATTTTTATGTATAGAATTTTAATTGAGCAACTTACTCACCTAACATTTTAAGTATTATAAACTGGGAAGACAATTATTGAGACTTTATATGCATACATTCATGTCAACAGTAAATAGTAGTATTTTGGATTTTTTTTCTCATGTAAATACCTTCTACTTATTTTTCTTGGTTTACTATCCTGGATAGAATTTCCAATAAGATGTTAAAAAGACATGGTGATAAGTAGATTAAAAAGTCTAATTTCTAATCTAAAATATAAAGCTTTCAGGCCAGGCACGTGGCTCACACCTGTAATCCCAGCTCTTTGGGAAGCCAAAGTGGGCAGATAACCTGAGGTCAGGAGTTCAAGACCATCCTGGCCAACATGACAAAACCTAGTCTCTACTAAAAGTACAAAAATTAGCAGGTCATGGTGGAGTGCACCTGTAATCCCAGCTACTCAAGAGGCTGAGGCAGGAGAATGGCTTTAACCTGGGTGGTGGAGGTTGCAGTGAGCTGAGATTGTGCCACTGCACTATAGCTTGGGTGACAGAGTGAGACTCCATCTCAAAAAATAAAATAACATAATAAAGCTTCTGTTGATTCACCATTTAGTGTTACAAAAACAAATCCCCAGAGAAATTCAGCTTCCAGCTAGACAGCCTCAAACCACTCCCTACTAAAAGAAGAAAAGTCATGCCCATTTGCAGGTAAAAAACCTATTCACCTCAGGCTTTGCAGTTTTACACAAGATGTCTGTAATTCAAATAAAAATATGGAGCCATGAAAAAAGCCAGGATATTAATTCTGCAATGAATCGAAACAAGCATCAGAATCATGCACAGAGATGATGCAGTGTTAGAGTCATCAGACCAGAAATATAAAATAATTGTGCTTCTGTCTCTGGTCTAAAGGGTGGACAATATGCAAGATTACATGGTTGAATTTTAGCAGGAAACCAAAAACATAAGAAAGAATCCATCAAAAATCTTAGACATAAACATGAAAATGTAGTGAGAGCAATGAGAAATGCTTCCCAGTGGACAGGCTGTAGACTTGAGAGGCCGAGGAAAGAATCAGTGAACTCGAGTATAGGTAGGTAGCAATCTCCCAACCAAAGCACAGAGAGAGAAAGGCAGGACCAAGGAGAGCAGGACAGCTGAGAACCTCAAGATGCCATCAGAAGGTCTACATACACGTAACTGAAATCCCAGTGTAAGGACAGAATGATGATCAGACAAAAGACGTATTTTCAGAAGGAATGGTTGAAAATTTTCTAAAACAAATATGGACACCAAACCACAGATTTGGAAGTTAAGAGAACACCATCAAGGTAATTACTAAAACCAAAAATTGCTGAAAACAGTCATAAACAAATTCACAGTCAAAATGGAATATTTAATCATGCTTTTGTTTTCTGTTCTAACTGAACAAGCAAGATTTTTTTAAAGCAGTGCTGTAGATTCAGTGTGCTGAATACATAGTGCTCCCCCCATGTCAAACTTTTATGTTGAAGCCCTAACTCCAAGTTAGACTGTATTTGGAGATGGAGCCTTTAGGAGGTAATTAAGGTTAGAGTAGGTATTGAGGGTGCTGCTCTCAAGATGGGATTAGTGTCCTTCTAAGAAGAAAAAGAGAGCAGAGCCCTCTCTTCACCATAGGAGGATAACCCAAGAAGACAGCTATCTGCAAGCCAGGAAGGAGACCATCTCCAGACACTGGGTCTGCTGGCACCTTGATCTTGGACTTCCAGCCTTCCTCCAGAACTGTTAGAAATAAGCATCTGTTGTTTAAAATCAGCCAGACTATGATATTTTGTTATAACAGCCTGAGGTAAGACTAGTAGGAATTTAGAAAACTACCACACAGAGCAATTGTAGAATGCCCATGATCTTTAAGTGCTTGTGGAATGTTCACCAAAACATATCATATGGCGAGCTACTACATGGTAGCTCACTCGTATTTTGTAAAACTGAAGTCCTATAGAAGAATATAGTTACTGCAGTGGAATTAACTTGGGATGTATTTTATTACTAATTTTAGCCTATTTATTCCATAATTCTCCCATGTATCTTATTCACAGATTTTCTAGTTAACCACAAAATCTAGGATACATATGGATTCCAAAATGGACAAATATAATTGCTGCTGTTAACACAGAGTGTCTAATATAGTCCCTTAATCATTAATCACTGAGAGGACCATCTTTCCTGAATACCCACTGCCCCAACCAAAACATTCTCACATCCTATTAGTTTAGTTGATGCTGTGTGCCTTTTGAAATAAGCTGATTTTCATTTAAGGAGGGAGATCACCTCCATCTTAGTTTGCAGCTTCCTTGGTTACAATTCTTCTGGCCCTTGGGAAACGCTGAAATTATTGTTAACTGAGATATCTGACTAGATACCCTGGACTTTGATGGGATTGCTTATATCCACTGAGTATAAATTGAAGCCTTGGTCAAACACCGTTGGCCAGTAACTGGCAACAGTTGGTGAATATCCATGTAACATTAGAGATGATGTCCAATAGTGCTGAAGCACTGAAGGTATTCAGACTATGATCTCCAATAGTGCTGAAACACTGGAGGAATACAGATTACCATCTCCCATAGTGCTGAGGCACTGGAAGAATCCAGACTACCATCTCTAATAGTGCTGAGAAACTGGAGGAATCCAGACTGTGATCTCCAATAGTGCTGAGGCACTGGAGGAATCCAGACTAGCATCTCCAATAGAACTGAGACACTGGAGGAATCCAGACTGTGATCTCCAATAGTGTTGAGGCACTGAAGGAATCCAGACGGTCATCACCAATAGTGCTGAGGCACTGGAGGAATCCAGACAGTCATCACCAATAGTGCTGAGGCACTGGAAGAATCCAGACTATCATCTCCAATAGTGCTGAGGCACTGGAGGAATCCAGACTATCATCTCCAATAGAGTTGAGACACTGGAGGAATCCAGACTATCATCTCCAATAGAGC